>JAUBOD010001115.1:764312-776364 GCA_032353885.1 Nothura maculosa | reverse complement strand
TCCTCCCTTCCTTCCTCCCTTCCTTCCTCCCTTCCTTCCTCCCTTCCTTCCTCCCTTCCTTCCTCCCTTCCTTCCTTTCTCTGATTTGCCCTCTTTTCCAAGAGTATGGATATATATTTTCTCCTCCCTTCATCAAAACTGTTCTGTGGCAAAATTCTTCAGCAAAATATAAAAAATGGATTCTTGAAATACTGGGTATCACTCAGTTTGCTAGCTGAGCAGCCACAGTGGTGGTACAGAACACTCCCTGCTCTTTACTGACTCCAAAAGATAAATTCAAAGGACAGATCTTTAATCCCTTTCAGACTCCAAAATCCTGCTCTGTATTTACCTATGTATGTCAGGGCTGAGAAGTGTTAATATACTAAGTGCAATTTTATTAGGCAAGCAGAACACTCCTTCTGACTATAAATCCTACTGCAATGAGATAAAAATGAATCCCAACAGTAAGTGAACTCTATTGTTCTGTATTATCTGAATTTCACATGCAACAGATTCGAACTTTAGGAAGCAAATTATAGGTCCCTACAATTCCCATTCCTGGGAATCTCTCTTCAACAGAAGACTGAAATATAAGTTATACCTCGGGGCAAACAAACAAACAAACAAAACCCATGTCTTTGGTGATTCTATTGCATAACTAAATATACAATGATAGGAATTATATTCCTCTATGCCTTCAGCTCCATCGAGCCAATGAACTTACACAGAGGTAACATGTACTAGTGTCAGAGTAACATTCATGTACTTTCACAAAGCTTCTAAGAACAGCTCTATTTCCTGGAAATTATTATTGCAGAGCTGACGTGGATATTGCAGATCAAACATATTGGTGCTCAAAATTTTAAACTGATCTGTGACATTGTTCTAGTAACTCAGTTTCAAATATTCAGGCAGTCTGTATTTCAATACAGCTTCTAATGCTTAACTAAAGAGCAGAATAAATAAAAGTTGCAGCTGTTGCGTTTAAGCAATTCTAAAACTTGCTTTCCAGTAAAAAAAAAAAAAAAAAGTTATATGATTTTATAAACCTTTTTAACCTCAACAGCAATATTTCAAACTAACAGTTTATTCAATTAAAAAGGAACATTTAAAAACAGACAATATTTTTTAAGTATCTTAGCAACAGGTGATTGAATCTTTGCCCGGAACTATGAGACAAGTTTTGCCAAATGGGCTGCATTCTAACGATATCTTTCATATAGCAAATGGAATAAATCTAATATTGTTTTGGACAAGTTACACAAATTACATCATAATGCAAAATTCTTTATATGTTTTCAACAACAATAGATGATGGACTCATGAAAGAAGTGAGAAAAGAGTGCATGATTTTGTCCTTTCCAGCTGCGGTAGTTAAAAGCAGGTAGCAAGTTCAGATATCTGGCCTCAAAAATTGTGCTTTAATACTTCTCCTACTTTTCACACATACAGACAGCACACATGCTCCAGTTGTGTCCCCAGGGCCATTTCAAGGATTAAGAGAGGGCCTTTAAGGAAAGATCCATGAAAACTGTTGGAAAGCTGCCTTGTCCCGATGTCAAAATGCCTTGTAAGTGATGGCTGAATCAGAACATGACATAGAACTGCAAAACAACACAAAACCTGTGTAATCCTTTGACTTTGAGATATTTCCTCTGCAGATTGCTGAGTGACTCTAGAAGGTCAACTTAAATCTGAAAGTATCCAGTATGGATAATCACAATGATATCATGTCATAATCTCTTACCTTTAAGAGAAAGAAAGAGGAAAAATAAAAGAAAGGAAGAAGGAAGGGAGGCAGGAAGGGAAGGAAGGAGGAAGAAAGAGAGGAAGGAAAAGAGGGAGAAAGGGAAGGAAAGGAAAAAGGGAAAGGGGAAATGGGAAAGGAAAAGAGGGAAAAGGGAAAGGGAAAAGAGAAAGGGGAAGGGGAAAGAGAAAAGGGAAAGAGAAAAGGGAAAGAGAAAAGGGACAAGGGGAAAGAGAAATTTTCTTGAGAAGTTGAGAGGGGATCTTATCAACATGCACAAATACCTGAGGGGAGAATGTAGGGAAGAAAAGGTCAAGCTCATTTCAGTGGTAGCCAGTAACAGGACAAGCAACAAGAAGTTCTTCTTCATTGTGAGGGTGACAGAGCCCTGGAACAGGCTGCCCAGGGAGGATGTGAAGTTTCCTTCTCTGGAGTTCTTCAAAATCTGCCTGGATGCCACCCTGTGACACGTGCTCTGGGTGTCCCTGCTGGAGCAGGAGGATTGGACTAGATGATCTCTAGAGGTTCCTTCCAACCTTGAAGATTCTGTGATTCTGGGAAAGGGAAAGGGAAAAGGAAAGAAGAGGGAAGGGAATTGGGAAGGGTAATGGAAAAGGAAGGGAAAATGGGAAGGGGAAAGGGAAGGGAAAGGGAAAGCCTATGCTTGAGCTCCATGCTTGGGTTCTTTTGTGTGTGTGTATGTGAAACAGGATGTAGTCTTCATTCATAGATCATAGATCATAGAAATGGAAATCCAGATTCCTTCCCACATGACTGTTCAGTGCTTCACCATTCTCCAGTTACAGTAACTATGAGTTATATATAAAGATCATTGCAAGCAGTAGGAAAAAAAAGAAATCAGCGAAAGACCTTCAATGACTTAATTCTTTTCATTATGAGCAGTATATGGTTTAATAGAGAGAATATTGGAGTGGAAGCAAAGGACATTGAGCTCCATTTTTAACTTTGCCTCTGATTTGCAAAAGTATGTTGGCAAATCATTTATTTGCACCTGTTTCCCCTTTGCAAAATGATATTTTTCTTCTTTGAAATGAGCTTTCTGATCTCCATAAACCTTATATATTATTATTCCACAAGCCTTCAGTAAGTAATCCTCTTCATAAAACTCCAGTTATAGGATAATTTGTGAAAAAGTTCCAAATATATTATACTTCAGATTGGCTAATTTTCTTTTCAATTGAATAGAGTGCAGTTTTTAACTTGGAGAGGAAAATTAAGGATATGTATATATTTATATGGACCACAGTTTCTCAGGAGATGTAATATGAATGTATGTGTGATGTTACATATTTGCTATGCTGCTTAAAGATTATATAAGTGCTAGCTAAAGTAAGTTAATATTTGAAACAATGAGGTAATTCTATACACTAAAATTAAAGCAATGGTATATATCCTATTACTGCCATATTCCTGTCATCCTTTAATTCAGCTTTTAGTCATATGATATCTCTAATGGGATATTTTCTGACTTTTAATGTTGAAAACAAGTTATAAACAATATTCATACCAGCTGTATCATTGGGAGGTAAATTAATCAAGCATTTCAGTATAATAAAATAAAGAAGGGGGGGAAAAAAGGATATTGTTGAATTAACGTGAAGATAATGAAAACAAGGACTAAAAATCTTGATCACAATTCAAGGGACTTCATTATTTCAGAGGTGAGTAAAAAGATATTTACACACACCTTGACTGTATGAGAAGAATGAAGTGTTTCCTCCTCATAAGTGAAGAGCATTTTGTCATGTTGAGTGATGTACCATTGTCCTTCACCACTGGCAGCATGATGTTATTATGCCTTTGAACATCATCATGAAGAGTTAAAGTGTCAAGTTACGCTTTTTTTGAACACCTCATTGAGATCCGAGACATAAACTTCTGCACTAAACACAATCTCCTGCACAGGCACAAGAGAGAAAACCTAAAGGGAATGAGAGGGAAAAGAGGAGAACAAAGCTTTTCTATAGATCATGCTGAAGACAAGCAGGTCTGCAACTAACACCTCCAGAAAGCCAGTTTTATTTATTTATTTATATAATTTCCACTGCAGGGACTGTTGTCTGCGGGACATCTACAGAAAACATGAATTCAACAAAGCCATTGTGGTTTCTGAGAAGACAGATGGTAAAGAATATGGAATAGACTCAAGAAATTACAGGATTATCTCTTTGTCTGCTTTTTTCAGGGGATTCAGAAAGCTAATGATGATATACTTTAATGGGCAATGGGAGGAACTTCTTATCTTATCTTATTGAATGTTCACACCATTACAAGAAAACAGAGTGAAGAAAAGGTTGAAATTCATCTGGTAGGTGTGGAAACAGACATAGATTAAGCAGAACTAGTTTATCCAAGCTTGTTTTAAAATTTGAAAGACTTTAGTAAAATGAAAAAAGGCAGAAAAATGAAAAGATCAGCCTGTGCTTTTATATATATATATATATCTAAAGATTTGTAAAACTTTTATTTGACAAGCTGCTTTATTTTTAACTGTTTCACTAATTAACTAGTAAACATGTCTGCTTCATTAAGTGCAAAACCACTTCATCCACATCCATACAAAGTGAATCTGTTACTAGAAGGAGGGCATTATTTGCAGAAGAGAATGAAACATTCCCTATTTCCATGCTCTTTTGTTTGTTTGTTTTTTAACTTTATCTCCTGCTAAAGAAAAAACAAGACTGGGGCAATTGATCCAGGTCCATATGGCTTGTCTCTTTCTCTCCTCCCTCCTTTTAATCTACAAAACTTTAAAACATGATAGACTTTCAACCAAAACATTCCAGGTTTCTACTGAGCAAAAAATATTTTATCAGGTTTTACAGTTCCTGGAATGTGGCAGGATCCTTTTGGAGAAATACTGCTAGATCTTGCTGTCTTTTGCCATCCCAGTGTTTGGTTCCTCTAGTCAAAGGATATGTTATGGATACCTAGCATGCAAGAAAAAAGATTTCCAATTTCTCTAAACAACCTGTGAGCACTCCCATACAAAAGACAAAGGAATAAAGGCAAGAAAAGGCCAGAAGCTCAAGACAATTTATTCCTTTCTTTTGAAAAACAAAGTTGGTTTCTATATGTTCTTTTTTATGCCATGTCTTTAACTCTTTTTGAAACATCTAATACAAAATAATGACAAGGGATCTCATTTGCTACTGCTTCTTTCTCATATTCAAACCAAATTAAAATGTTTACTTTGAAGCATCATTACACTTTATGTTATTTGTGTAGACAAGCCTACTTTTGTCTCATGTGGGTTCATACTGTTGGGCATTTAAATACATTAAATTCAGTGCTTTACAGGGACTTTGTATAAAATTAAGCCAATTTTCCTTAGCAGTTCTTGTAAAAATATTTTTAAATATACAGATAGTAAAAATGATATGAATGTTTAGAATAATAACCAGCATTTTTGTTATAAACTTAATTACCATGAATACCATAGTGATGTCATTGGAACAAGCTGGGAAAGACTATAGACCAGAAGGCATTCAAATAGTTTCCCATAAACAAAGAAAAAGATAATATTTCAGAAATTAGAAGCCTGTATTTGTATGCCCATTTTAAAAATAAAATCTTCTATGTTTAAATAAAGGAAAAATCAGTGAGTGTTTCCCATTTAGCAGTTGCAGTGGAACAGTCCCTTGGAAGTTCCATTCCATGAAGTGACATTTCTTTTCCAAAATGAAATATCAGAATGTTCTGCCAATCATATAGTCCTGTTGGCCAAATACTTTCTACAAAAAAAAAAAAAAAAAAAAAAAAAAAAAAGGCCACATGTTTAGTACTGGGCATCTTTGACAAATTTGATTTCAGAAAACATCACTGACCAGAACAATGAGTTGCACCATCTGGGATCTGGTACAGCAGCAGTATTTATTCCTGATGTTTCATGTTCAAGATTGCTCCTGATGCTAGCATGCACATTTTCAGACTGAGGTGAGGTCTCAGGAAATAATCCTTTTTCATTTTCATTGTGCATAGATGTTTAAAATGTAAAATCTCTCCCCTCTGTACACCCTGTAGAAGATAATTTTTTGAAAGGACATCAGTATTGTTTTCTTCCCCCATATTTATCCTCTGAGAAAACAACTAAATTAGATATAGATCTACAGAGCATATCCTCTGTGGCACAGCTAGGAGGCTGCTTATCTCTGCTTTCTTTACTCAGAAGTCTCCTAGTCCCTAGAACATGTAGAAATGAATTGTTTTATTTAAATTAGATATAACATTTCTTCTGCATCTTCCTGTGCATGTCTGTAACACCTGGCAGTGCTCTATGCTTCCCTTGCTTTGAAGAGCTCTTGTAAGCTGGGAAATGTGAGAGAAATAATTGAGGAAAACAGTCATTCACCAATTCTAAGCATCTACCATAATTCCCTTTGTCTTACAGTGTCTTTGAGGTCCATAAAGCAGCGTTAAAAAAGCTTCCTGCTGAAGAAAACAAAGACACCAAAACGTATTTCACATGTTAAATGTCTGCAATTGTCGTGCAAGACACTTTATTAGACATCTCTGAGCTAGCTCTGAGTGACCTGGAAGGCTTAGATGTCTATGTGGGAGGATTACAAACGAGTAGCAAAGAGTAGCATAGGCACTAGCTCCATTCTAGGGACCCGTCTGACTGTTGACATGTCACTCCACTGTGATTGTTTGGCTTGTTGAAGAGTCAAACAGATGTGCTCATTTGGCTTTCAGCTCCACAACTGGTTCATTTAATTATGGTTCCTGTCTCATCTGCTAAATTGAAGGCAGATCCTAATATATCCTTATATTTCTTTATCAGAGCAATAATAAGACCTGGTGTTTTGTATTTGGAGGGAAAATCTGGAGGCTAAAGGTCATTATTAATTATAGGAAAGTGGTTACTTTTCAGTAGTAATGAATATATATATTTGAAATGCTATATATACATACAAATGTATATGTGTATATATATATATACATATAAATGTGTATATATACTATTTCATACTTCCATTGTTTGCATTATTTGTAACTTAAGACTTGATCTTACATGACCATCTGGATGAGTCCTGCATCTGAATTCACTGGGGCTCTCAACACAATAGAGTGAAAGATGTATCTGGAGGCTTGAAGTCAGTATCTTGAACAATCATTAACTCCCTAGCTGTCCCCAGGTATCACCGTACTCTCTTCAAATGTGCTTCCTAAATCAAAACTCTGATCAAAGCATCCTGAATGCTGTGGATGAAAAAGAAAACTAAAGTGAGCATCTCACATTTTTTTACACAGAAAAGTAAATATGATCTTTTTGAGACTACCCATTAAATCAGTGACAACACCAGGATTAAAGCTGAAGAGTTCCAATTTCAAGGATGCGTAGTCTAAAGAGCTGACAGGCTGCCTTTATGGTCTACTATAAGAACATATACACGTCTATATTTTAAAGTATGCAGTGAAAATATGATGCAGAAATGATTAAATGAGACATTCTTAAAATTAATAGGATGAGTTAACAACTAGTACACAAAGTCCATGATTCAATCAAGTAAACAAATGAAGTTTTAATTTGAAAGTTGTTTACATAGCTGCTAATATTTAAAATGTTAGAAGCCAAATAAATACTCCTTCAATTTACTTCTGTAATTGTGATATATTTGCAAAATGCTTTTAAAAAGAACTACCAACTAAAAAAAGATAGTAAAACACAGTGATTTCTGAAAGTATTAAAGATATCATGTCAGTGGTACCTAGTTTGTTCTTCTCACTTGGGACCTCACAGATTGATAAGAAAGGAAAAGCGTTATAACCCAGAAGTAAAACTGTTGCATGATTATAACCCTGACAACCTGCTTCTAATGAGCTCCCCTGTAGATAAGAAGAAGAAGTGTCTTTGATCTCTCCGAGTGAAGGATCTGAATGAACCACTGTTTTAAGGAAAGGAATCTGATTAGGTCTGCTTGCCTAGTAATCAAAGTCACAAGCTACCATTTGAGGTATTTGTGAAATTCAGATAAGATTAGTTGTTTCTTGGATAAGCCACTGAAGTCAGTAGGTGCTAATTTTGTCTGGGATATGACCACAGAAAGTAACACGATGGCAAATGAGGAATTATCTTGTTGAATATTCTGCAGAGTAATGGGCTTTTCTACAAGAAAACATAGATCAGTTTCAAAAGCTTGCAATCGCTTTCGTAATAAGCAATTCTATCTCATCATTATCATCCTTATTCAAGAATGTGCCTTCAGCTCTATGAAATTTAAGGAAATGCAATCCTAACTCAAAGCAACTTAAATAATGAAAAAAATAGAGACAAAACTTTTTCCTAAGACAACTTCACTTAACTATGTTAAACTGCCTCACTTTACACTAGGATGCATATTTGACTGGACATGATCTCTTACTATTTGTATATGTGGATATTAAACAGAAATATATACACATACATGTATTATGAATCAGTAGTAAATAATCTGATAACTTATTTCAGTTTCATCTACCTTGTAATTTTTAGCTGCACTAGAAAAGGGCTGAATTTTCAGACCTGGGGACTAAACTGACATAATAGACATATAGGTGCCTATGTTAGAAATAGGCAAAAACATAGAGGATGTGTCTTAGTGAGGGCCATCAGGGCAGCTAAACCTGAGCCAGGGGCTTTTCTGAACTGAACCAAAGCTCACAGTTGAACCAGAGCAGCTCTTTGCTGCTGTAATACTCATGGCTAGCAAAAAATAAACACAGTGCTGAATTCTCTTCTGATCGACATTTTTAATAGGACACCCTCAAAAATGATAATGGCCATTTATGCTTAAAAGAAATAAAATGAGCTTGAATAAAGTAAAAAAAAGAGCCCCAAAATGTTAGTTTTATGTGATTTATTCTTTTTTTAATTTTGAATAAATATTTCTTAATAGAATAATGGCTGCTTTATTATGTGACAAAATATATTTAACAAAACAATTCCCACTGTTAAATGAGGGTATTCTCTGGCCAGATTCTGACACTATGGGTCATGCAAAGGTCCAAGATATTTTTTTTTCTTTTGAAGCTATTATAAAGCTATTATATGTTAATTTCCATTAGATTTTGAGACAGATTTGTAGGAGAGGAGGGGTTGCAAAGATCACTGACTCACTTCAAACTGTCACTGTTATTTGTGGTCAGCCAGAAGCAACTGATAACAGAGTATTATCTCCTAAGAGAAAAGGAGAGCAAGAAAAGGCTTATGATTTGTTGTTCATTTAAAATGAATTACCCCCATCAAATGCAGCCTTGAGAATTTAATTAAGCAGCTGCCTAAATACTGAAAATTAAGGATGTTAGGCATCCCATGTCAGCATACTAAACAAATGGTACAACAAAGATGCAAACTGCTTTGTTTGATTGGAGGAGTGGAAGTTTTTCCACTCCTTAGTTCTCCCAGCCATCTGGCTATGTTTGGAAAATGTGGGATGGTAGCTACTCTAACTCTTATCTAATGATAAGACTCTCACTGTCAAATATGTACGCCAGAAAGCAAATATTGCACTCTTTTAGACTTACAGAGTCTTCTCATTTCTCTATCTTCAAATAATTTAAAAAATGCTTTGGAAAAGTTAAAGGCCAGAGTTTTTTTTTTCTTTTTAATATTTTTCAGTGTTTTGAAATTTCCAGATCTTGCAACTCCAACTCAGAAACATTGAAATTTCATCAAGAGGAAGGATTTTTCTTCTCTCAGAGGCCAAGATAATTTGAGGTTTCCCAGTTATTTAACAAATAGTTCCAGTCTTAAAGAGGATATGTCTCAAAAATTGTTGAAAAAAATTGAGCTCTTTCCAAAAGTTTTTTAGTTCAGGTACATGAAATTAAAGGCCTGTTATGGAATTATTTGCTCTAGAAATTCAGCTTCACAATCCTTCACATCTTCCCCTCTGCCAAAAATCTCACATCACTTTATTTCCTCATATTCTCACTCTATGATGTCTGTCTGTATTGCTTCCACCTTCATTTCCATCCATGTTGTCCACACTGCCCCTTCAAATTAAGGTATTTTTCTACAGCTCTACCTCATAAAACACCATTTCTTCAATTACTTCATTTACTTTCCCATCAATAATCCCCCTTCCCCCTTTTTTTTTTGAGATTCTCAGAAAAAAAAATTACATTCACATACACATTCTGTAGCAGCTTCACTTCTAATTTACGTATGAAAAAATAATGGAGTGGAGAGAGAAACCACTTGCCCTTTGATCCTCACAGAGGTGCCTGGACATGGAGATGCCAGTGCAGCCCACAGGTGTGCTCTGGAATCACCAGCATCCCTGTATGTATTACCAGTGGGTCACAAACTCTAGTTTGGGTACCACCAGACAAAATGATATACTCAAACCAAGGACAGATAGAGGGATGAGATTAGTTTAGAAACTTCTACTTCTTGTTAAGGATTGTTTAAAACTCGCTAGAATCACTCTCTACAGTGAATGCTAAAATCCAAACACATCTATGGGTTTTAGCAAAAAGCATGAGCGCCAAAGGAGCAGCAATGATTAAGAGAACACCAGAATCTAGCTTCTATTCATCATTTTGTAAGGCCGTTTTTTTGTAAGGCTTCCCTCCACCAAGACAGTATTATTCACAGCTCTATACTAACTACATCTCAAGAGTTTGTAAGTCACAAACCACCCCAGAAGGAAACTACTCAATATAAGGTGTATAAATCTATGTGCATCTTTATCCTGTATCTGTCCATTGATACTCCTGCATTTTAGCTCAGAAGCATTTAATTATCCTGTAAGATCCAAGATGGTTTAAGTAACTTGAACTTCTCAGTCCAGAACACCTGGTGATAGTTGCAGTGATACATTTCTACATTTTGCCTAAGGATTGCTCTGGCATAATACTTCAAGTACCATAAATGCAAGAATCCATTATTTTTAAACTCCATTGTTTTCAAAATGATTAATGTTAAAATGGAAGAATTATCCAGAGATATGATTAAAGATTTTTTTGTACATACTATTTTCCCCAGAGGGGAAAAATACTGCAAAAATAAATGCTGTTCAGTTGGAAAGTTTCTTTTTCTTTCTTTTTTTTTTTTTTTTTAGTTTAGAATACTTAGGATATTCTATTTCAATATTTAAAAAAATCCAAAATAAACAAACTAAAATGGTCTGATTTAAGAGAGAGTTTCAATTTGGACTAATAAAATCGCTCAAAAAATGGAGGAAAATATGGGCTTTACTTGAGATTAATTTTCTATTTTTACACTAGCAAGTAAGCAGATCAATATATTACAGTAGCTGCTTCTAGACTGAGGATATTTCTGCAGATTAGATTTAGTCTAGTCCTTTGAACCGACTATTCACTATAAATGCAATTTAGACATTTCTAGGAGAAGTGTTCATTACAGATTGTAGATGAAGGGGTTCTGTATCCGTAAAAGTGAGCATATAAAGTCCAATTCCTTAATAAGTGGCAAAACAGGAAAAAATCAAAATTAATAGCTTGAATTTTCTGTTGAATATTATTTGCCTTTGATATAACTGCAGTGTTATTTTGTTCCTTTTTTTCTAATTCATGATTTTCTGAAAATAGTTAATTCCTGTTCAAATAGCAGTTTGTTTTAAATTGTTTGACAAATTTTAAAAGAGTGTGTATTCTTTAAAAGAAAGGTATATCACTGCTTTTGATAAAATTAGGATTTCTCTTTTGATTCCAGAAGCATAACCTTCCCTAAATATTTCTATTTTAAATATTACCAGAGAGTAAAAAAAAAAAAATCCCTTGCTTTTCTCTACTTGGCTCTGAAAAGAATGGCCCTCTGCCTCTAAAGGGGAAGATATGTCACCTTTTGTATGAGTAAGTGAGAAGTTGTTCCTGGAATGGAAGAAGCTGAGGGTCAGAACCTCTAATGTAAATCACTGAGGGATATGTCTCATTGTGTCATTGGACACATTATATATGTGCTTAATTCTTCTTAGTCCACTAGACACTAAACTCATTTGTATTCCTAAGGTGATTCAAGCGAATAAGTGATGCTCTCTTATTGCAGTGAAGATCCCATCCAGGTGGACACTGGATGACTGCTAAGTGGCCAGCAACTGCACAATCAGAATTTATGTTTTTCCCATATCTATTGCTTCCTGATTTATAACATGAAAACAGATTAAATACTAGATGAGCTCATTTTACAGGTGCATGCATATAAGGGCTGTGCTCCAAGAATGTACATTGACTGGACACTAGTATAGATTAGGGGTTGACCTGCTGGAGAGCAGTCCCGCAGACCTGGGTGTCATGGTGGACGACAAGTTGACCATGAGACAGCAGTGTGCCCTGGTGGCCAAGAAGGCCAATGGG
>JAUBOD010001115.1:720670-764020 GCA_032353885.1 Nothura maculosa | reverse complement strand
GAACATCTGCCCTATGAGCAGAGGCTGAGAGAGCTGGGCCTGTTCAGCCTGGAGAAGAGAAGGCTGAGGGGGGACCTTATTAGTCTAGGTTAAGAGTTTTTTCAGGTATTTTGTTTTAAATAGCAAGAGAAACATACTTCTTTTTAAGATGCATGGAATTTATTCTTATTTCTTAAGGAGATTTGATTTTCATTATGTGACTTATAGGCACTTTCAAACTGGGAAAATTCATACAGCATACAGCAAAGCTTT
This sequence comes from Nothura maculosa, assembly GCA_032353885.1. Classification (NCBI taxonomy): domain Eukaryota; kingdom Metazoa; phylum Chordata; class Aves; order Tinamiformes; family Tinamidae; genus Nothura; species Nothura maculosa. Next base: position 763,768 of record JAUBOD010001115.1, on the reverse strand, counting down.
TTTTGTTTTTCATTTTTCAATTTTTTCTCAAGGAGTTTAGAATTGGTCTTGTTGAGCAGGTTAATCTTACTCACTTCTAGGAGCAATAAGTGGCAGAGGTAAAAAAGAGAATTTGAAGGTGAAGAGGTTATCAACCAAAGAAAATTATCCTGACACCAGACTCCTGCAATCCCGGGCAGATGACTTATGTGATCTTAAAAGAAATTTCCTTGGTAAACTTTCCAAGGGTAAGAAAAAAAAAAAAAATTACTGTCTTCTTTCCATAAGCAAAAAAAAGGAAAATTATTTGCTGTGAAAAAAAAACACTTTTCCTGAAAAACAGTTCTTGTTTTTTCTTTCTTCTTCAAATGTGTTCAAGCATGTGTGTATATATTTCTACTATGCACATATATATATATACTTTATATATATATACACACCTATATATAAAAGCTATATATATACACTATATATACCCTTTAAGCATGCACATAAAATATACATGTCTACAAATAAAGCAAATCAATAGTCAAATAGTTTGTCTTGAAGTCTTTGGAACACATTAAGCAGGCTCCATCCAGGATCAGGTCAATACTTTAACCTGCTCAATTTTAAACAGTAGTAGATCTCAGTTTTATTAGATGTTGTACAAGGCAAACATTTTTTTTCACTAAGACACAGCAAGTATTGGTTTTGTCCATGAGCTTTAAATTAGATTGCAGAAGATTTTCTTGCTAGTACAATAAACATTATATAGAAGAAGGAAAAAAAAAAAGAAAAAAAAGAAAAATCCCTTTCTCTTTTCAGTGTAGCAGTACTCAGCTGGGAATTACATGTAGTTTTATAAACTTTCTGCTTTACCATAGGTAAAGCAATTCTTTTTGTAAGAAAAGAGAAAATAGAGTATTAAAGTATTAGTGCAATATCATGTCTAGGAGTGAGCATTAAGGATTGAACTGAGTCACTCAACAATTGAAGCATTTTCCTGTCCTAGTTAAAAGACCCAAAACCATAGGTTAAGCAAGTGTAGTAAAATGTCCAAAAACGTCTTTGAAGCCATATCAGGCCTTATGCTAGGTCATATCATACATAGCATGGAGTATATGTGATATGCCTTGACTAAAGTATTGAGAGTCCAGGCTCCACCTGCATGACCTTGCAGCTGGGCACAGCTGGGCACAGCTGTGCTGCATCTCATCTCCTACTTCTTGTGGGATAATTCTGACCTTGTTCCCAGCTGACACAGACTGCCCCGTGTCCAGGACTCCCTGGGTGGTCAGTGATGTGTCTGACCCTCAGTAGTCTCTCTCCCTGGTTCTGATCTGCCTCTGTGTCAATGTACTTCCAGTGCCTGCCTTGCTGCCATGCTCACTCCCATCTCATGTTTCCTTACAGAGAAGCCTGTCCCTGAGTTTTTCCTCCAAAAGAGCACAGGTGTGCTCAGACTGCTTACTGCCAAAGGCTCCTACCCTGCACTAGCTCCTAGGCTGAGACTGGGGACCAGGAACAGTCTGTGCAAGTGGAGCTGTCCCAGCCAGCAGGGTGCCATGGACCACATCAACAACTGCACTGTACCACAGCATCACAGAAGGACTGAGGTTGGAAGGAACCTCTGGAGATCATTCAATAATCCCAATTGCTTAAGCAGGATCACCTACAGCATATTGCCCAGCACGCTATCTAGATGGCTTTTGACTAGCTCTAAGCATGGAACTCCACAAACTCCCTGGGCAACCCATGCTAGCAGTTAGTTCTTATTGTTTCTCATCCTATTGCTGGGCACTATGAGAAGAGTCTGGTCCCATGCTCTCTACACCTTCCCTTCAGATACTTATTCACATTCATAAGATCTACTTCAGCCTTCTAAAGGGAACAAGCTGATCTAACACCACAGTCTCATCCTTCTCTGGGCAAAAGTTTGTGCCAGCTACCGCTCAAGATCCCTTCTACTGTGGATTATTCTGTGGCCCTATAATCCTGCAAATTCAAATTGAATCATAAGTAATCACAGTTTTATATGTTTATTTTTATTAAACATGCCAACCTTTTTAAATCAACTATAAAAAATAGCATAGCTTTATGAAGGATAATTACCCCTTTTTTACTATACAACCTTTTTTTTTCTTCCTGCAATGGAAAGCCCATGTTACAAATCCAGCCTCAAGTAAGTGTTGCATTCTATGTTCAAACCAGAAAAAATGTCAAAAAAAATAAAGACAAACCAGATCCTCAGCTGTTGCCTAACTTTAGGCTTATTTCTACTACACAGAAGCCAACCAAACCATCATTAGGGTAGTGCTAGAGATCATCAGACTAGCCTGCCAAAGAAAAAGCCTTAGGCCTAGCTGCTGCTACTGGAAAACCCCAGACAAATGCCTGGCAAAGAAATGGCCTCGGACTTACACATTGTTTTTGTGGAGAAAGGAATGATGACACAGTTTCCTGCACAATATTTATAAACTTATACCCCGAAGCAATGGTTTCTCACTCCAGTGAATATAAGGAGAAAACCCATTGCAGACAAGACATTTGTTGCCTAAGGCGTCACCGTAAGTTTATTTGTCTTTTTGTTTGACATTCAAACGCTTGATCCCCATACTTGTTTTACAACAGTGGGAGGGTGCCATAGTGATCCAGAGTTTGCCATGAGCAATGACAGAGCAGAGATCGGTTGATGGGGAAACCTCAGGAAAGGTGATACAAGTTTCTATGATCAAAGAACTGTGCCAAGAATTAAGTCTATGCCTCCTGACTCCCTCCTTTGTGGACTGCACTTCTCGGCTCATTGCTATTCAGACAGATTGTGCTGCTTACCCTTCTGGTCAAGCTCCCTGTGTACAAACAAAGGTTCCCAGTATCACGGATGTCCATTCAAAGAAAGACATATATATCTTTTTACAATTTATATCAAAACCATAATTCTAATGTCACTTCATATACACATTTGTTGCAAGATCAGCAAAGGATATTTTTCCCAGTGCATTATCTCACTAGAGTTTAGCATCTATTAGCTGCTATTAGTTTAATAAGCAAACAGTTGAGAAAAGGGAAAGATGCAAAGAAATAATTTTCACAGCTAATTTAGAAAGTTGGAGATTGGCCAATTTTATACTTTTCTCCCTGATTAGATTGTGCTGTCTACTGAAAAATTAAAGATCATCTTGGATCTAGAAGAATAATTTATATAAAGTGAAGTAAATTCTGCTTTACTGACATAGTTCCAGAGGAAATTATACAGAAGTAAATGGAAAACCCTGCAATTTTCACTAGCATACTCAAATAGGATAAATTCTCAAGTTTGCAATAGTAACATACTAAGCAGCTAAAATGGACTTAATGTGGCAGGACCAGACTTTTAGGACTAAAAGTTGTCCCTTTCAGCAGTGTAACTATTTCTGCTACCTTAATGTTAATAATGTATTAGTCATCCTCTTCTTGCTCTAATTTAATATAACCTGACACGCACACAAGTAGCATGATGGCAAAATACCAGCACTGGGTACTTTTAAAACAGCTGTTTTGCTCAGCTCTCTTACCTAGAGTCCATGAAAATGGTGTTAGGCTGTGAGCAAATGACAGCAGAACAAAGGCCAAAAGAATGTTTTTGAATGAGGGAGAAATGTTACGTTTTCTCAGTGTTTGCAATGAATTCTATCCTAATGCCAGAATGGTTTCCATGCAGTCAAGTGAAACAGAAATGAGGGATGAACTGCAGTTCATTCTCTCTCTCTGACAATTTATCAATATGATACCAATCTCTGAAATGTCTAGTTCTTCTCCAAAAATATAATACAGCTAAGATAAACAGTGTTCTTCTACAGAGAAAAGACAGAGGGATAAACACAGATTTTAAAATAGTAATCACTCAATTTCATACTGAAAAATTTCTTACTAGAAATGGAAGAAATGTTAGGAGAAGAAAGCAGAGAACAAGACATTTCTATATCTTAGAGAAATAAGAACTTCAATTTTATTTTCCTGGAGGAAAAAATATGTTATTTCAACAGTTTGCTATTAATCTATAAAATGCAGTGTCTCTGTGTTTAGAGCTACCTTTGTTTTTCAAAATAGTTATTATTAAAATAAATAAACCTCAGCTGAAGAGAGCTGACCCTTCAGTGAGGGCTGTAGGGTCAATTGTACATAAGTATAAGCGTTTTATGCAGAAATTAGAGAAAAAAAAAAGACAGTTGAAATATTTAGCAGCTAAAACAACATCAGAAACATATAAACACTCCTCAAAACCAAAATATTTACAGCAGTATCCCTGCTATTTGTCTTTGCAGCATGTTAAAGAGCATCCATAGAGCATCCCTGCTGCAGAATGATCCTTAACATTCTTCCTTTGAAACCTGGTGGGAACAACAAAACTCCTTCAGAGGCATTCACTTCCCCAGGCCAAAACTGGAGATATAGGATACATTTTGTTGCATTTTGGAAGCTAATTCAGAAAGTTTAGCAAGCATTTGTTGTTTTAATCCTTCAGCCTTCAGAAGGAAATTTAGTAGTGCCATGCGTTGGAGTATGTGAGTGTGTCTGTTTATTCCTACAAATCCACAGAGGTGACGACATCTTTACTTAAACATTTGCAATCAAAGCCAGACATCCTTTGTTCATCATTGCCAGAAGAAATAAAATAGTATCTCCTAAGGGCACAATGCTCTCAAACTCTGATTGGCATCTGAGGTTCTGTCTAAACTGGGACATCTGTGAAAATTCTATGCATGTCATAGCCATATCTTGACTCTATAGTAAAGTAGACCTGTGTGCTTACTTGTCACCTTTTCTCTTGTTTCCATGTAGAGAAAATGGGTATATGGACTATCCCGTGTCCTTGAGAGAAGTAAAACCACTCACCAGAGTTCAATAACAGCTAATTGAGAAGATTCATTACCTTAAATGTCTGACATAGCCAGTTGTCTCCAAAGGGACATTAGGGAGTTTTTTAGACTTAAAATAATGGAAGTGCACTCAAGGTCATCAAAAGTAAATTTCAGCATGTTGATCAGCTTGCACTCCATGATTTATTTTACACTATATTGGATGATTTTTATACTGATTATGTTGAAGGATGCAATCTTTGACATAAGTATTCATTCCATAGCATGAATAATGCTTGTATTTGCTTATTCTGTTTCTCCTTCATGTGCATCAAATAAAGTAATCAACTATTACTAAGCTATAATCACTGGAATTGGATAGGTTGGAATTAGTTCTTTGGAAGGAATATCTGCACTAACAAAAAGTCCTCAGTCAATAATTAGAAAAATCATATTTTTTTCTAATGTACAGCAGAAAACAATTATGAGTTTAGATTTTTGGTGACTGTTTTTGATCCCTTAAGAGATTCATTTTGAGCTTCCATTCTGTGAAACTTTTAGAAAGAACTCCTGTTTTACTAACTGTACACTGATCATAGAGTTGTGAGTAATGTGCTGCTTACTGACTGTTTCTGTTTTATAAAAAAGTTGACTTTAGGTGTCAAAGGTGGGACTTACTTCCACTTGAGCTTTTTATATCTAATACAATGTGTATTGCTGAACAAGATTTAGAAATTTCTCATCATTTAGACTAATCTTAGATTTCTTTCTTATTGTCAATAAAATATTTTCTATTAATAAAGACAGGTAAAAGTCTCACACAGTTTTGAAGGATTTACTTTAAAAAGGTTTTTGAGCTTTTTGTAGGAAAAAAATAGTTGAAGTTCATATATTTATAGAATCAGAGAATTGTTGAGGTTGGAAGGGACCTCTGGAGATCATCTAGTACAATCCCCTGCTCAGTCAGGGACACCTACAGCATATAGCCCAGAACACTGACCAGATGGCTTTTGAATAGCTTCAAGCTTGGATACTCCACAGCTTCTGTAGGAAATCTGCTCCAGTACTCACCCAATCTCACCACAAAGAAGCTTTTCCTCATATGCAGACAGATATCCCTGTGTTTCAGTATATAAAAAAAACTCAGAATTAGTTTTTCCATTTAATAAGTTACAAATTCTGTTACTTTTAAGAAATGAACAAGAATAAGTCTGTCTGTTCATGTTTGGGGGGTACTTCAGAGAGCAACACCCAGAAAAATGGATGCAATCCAGCTAAGGAATGATGCCTTTGAAACAAAATCTGTGGTGTAGAAATGAATAACTACTAGAGCACACAGCTGCCAACTCTGGAATTTAACATTCCACATTTCACTTAACCATAAAAAATGAAGAGGACCCATGTTCAAAGGAAAACGTAGTAAAACATTAAATTAATGTTATAGTGTGCACATTGTAGGTCAAGCATATCTAAAAGTTCCCAAAGCAAACTGCAACGTCGCTGAAAAATATTTAACATAGAGTAACATAAACAAAAGACAATAATAACAACAGACACTTCTATTGTCTCTTTTTCTGCCTTTCCCTTATGTATTTAATAACAACTGAGGTAGCTTGAGGTATCAAATTCTCCTCTTGCATTTTCTCTGTTTAGTTCTAATGACATAACACACAATGACTAAAACGCTATCAATACTGAGAATCAATTTATTTCAGTGCTGCTGTCTTTGAGATATTATGTTATTCAATAGGAACAATTCTTATTTTGTCACAATACTACTAGAGTTTGTGTTTCAAATCTTTCCTTCCTTTCCTTTAAAAAGCAAAGCATTTATTGCTATATTCACATTATTTCCTAAAACTCTAAGAGACGGATTATCAGTAGGGACACTGAAACATGGCTCTCTAAATTGAAGAATCCAGTGCTACAACACACTTGCAAGTACTAGAGTCCCTAGCATGAGAAATTAAATGTACATGTGTTTTTCTCAATATGACATGAGCAAAGAAATAATAATTTCCATGTTGCCATCATTCCTGAATAACATTCAATCCCAGGAAGAGTGCATTTCTATTGCAAATATCTTCAATTGGCTTCCTTGCTTATTATAGCATTAAGAAAATACAATTCCTATGTAAGACTATCCCGGGATTTATTTAAATCATAACGTAAGTTATTAGAGAGAATAATAAAATATCAGAGAACCTGATATAAAAAGTTATGGATTCCTGATATGCTAGGCCTACAAATAACCTTGTTATTTTCCCTCTTTTTTTTCCCTCAAGTGCTTTGATTTTTCATAGTCAATACGCACAGCTTCTGTGCACAGGAAGGAAGCACCTATATGCTTTAAATCTCATAAAATGTGCTGAAGTAATCATTTTGTCGAAAAAACTGAAGCAAAGGCCCATGTAGAAATTGGAAGATCAATCTGAAGAAGGTACCAAATTGAACTCTGAGATGCCTGAGATTTTAACCAAGAAAAATAGTGAGGATTAAAAGCAAAGGGGAATCTATCATTTATAATTATCATTATCTATCATTAGTACAGTGATTATTTATCAGTTGAATAAATCCTAAGCACAGATGATCATGAAGGAACTAATAATGAATGGAAATTAAAAAAGAAACGGGATGAATGAGAGAAAATACAGATCAAGTAAAAAGAGTCATGTGGTCTGGTGACATATTTTAGACATGATAATCCTAGATCCTGTGCTATTACTGCATGTAAAGGAGCTCATTATCTCTCAAATTTTCCCTCTTTTACCAAAAAATTTTGCGTGACACCGGAAAAAGACATCACCTAAGTTACAGACAGATTAATAAGTAAAAAAACACAAAACAGTAAATCACACAAATGTGTAACAGAAATTAAGATATCTAAAAAGATTTAAGTAGTTGCTAGGGATCTTAAGTCTGGTCCTATCATCACTTAATAGCTAGGATTCTGACAGCGATTACTGGGAGATAGCAAGATTTCACAGAAAGATTCTCAGCATTGCCTTGATTTATGAGACACTCCACTAGATATAACTAAGAGACTGGGAAAGCTAGCATAGCTTCCAAAATCTACGCAAATCCTGCATATCATGCATATTAAGCATAATTACGCAAGTCAGTGGGTTTGGAACTTCTGAGTGGCATCTACATTATTTTTTTTCTCTTAAAACTAACAATTCATAAGTATAATCTCAAAAAGAAATCTCAGAGTGATGATTATGCTATACAACTTTGCACCTATTTGCATTGATGGCTCTTACCCTTCAGCTTTCTATCTAAAAAGATTCATAGTATGACTTTACGCATTGCATTCTGTATTCACTATATTTTACTTCTTAATTAGATATGCCATCAAAAGTGGATGCAAATATCTCAAGATTGACAAAACATACCTTGTCAGTCTTGATCAATTTACCACTCAAACAAAAGCGTTCTGAAGAAGCCAGAGTGTAAATAAAATTGTGTTCTGAAAAACCTCTGAACAATTCATTGCAAACGCAGAGTGCAAATATTACTGGTATAAATAGAGAAAGAAAAGTATAGAAAAAAAAATAAACACTCATGTTTCAGGACATAGATCAACAAAGGATTTACACTCAGACCGTAAATCTTGAAAGTATGAGTTTTTCTTATTCAATGCTTTACAGTGTCCTGTGAATGCATGTTCCTTGGCACACTGAGGTCAGTAGGTTCCTATGGAAGCACCAGCAGTAGTTGTAGTAAAATACAAAATAACAAAGAACTGTGACAGTGGTGGCTATGACTATCCTTATACAAGGACATAAACAAACCCTCCCTTATTTGTAGTGAGGCTTATATGGTGATTTATTACATCATCTTCTGAAATACTTGTCATTACAAAATACTGTTAAAATATCCAGCAGTACCCGTAAGTCTGGATTTCCAACTGTCTACTCAAGCTATGTTTACATTAGCAAGGGTCAGTGGGAGCATGCCTATTAAGCAGTTAGTGCTGAGGACTTAGTGTACACATTATATGCATTTCAGGACTTGCTTTTGAACTATCTCTAATTTGGTCCTGTGAATTTCAGTCTGCTGTCACTTATAGCCTATTAGGTGCAATACCAGAGAGCCAAAACCAAATTCTTTGGTTTATTTTAATCCAAAAGGCTCCATTTCCTAAGATCCAAGAGCACTCTATGATGCAATCTAGAAAGAAGTTAGTGGAGTTAACTGAGAGATTAAATTTGAAAATGTATTCCCATCCTGAAGTAAATTACTATTGTAGACACATTAGTCTTGGCAAGTATACTCCAAAGCACCGCTGAAGTGCTCCATCTGGAATCCCTAAAAGAAAATCGTAAAAAGTCCCAGATATTGCAAAGCCTTTCAGAGAACACTTCCAAGTCACCAGGATAACCTATGGTCCAGGGCTTGCAACATGGAGCAACCTGAAATGTAGCATGATCTGTGTCATTCTCACATTACACAATGATGAGCATTTTAGTGCCAGATTTCTCTTTAAAAAACTGTGGCACAGACAGCACACCTCTCTCTCATTTGATTGTCTATCCAAGTTATTGCATTATCAACAGGATATCTCCTAAAATGTGAGCTTCCCTAGATTGCTGAGAAATACCATACTAAGCTTACATTAGCTTACACTAGGTACCAAATTTAGCATTTGAGATCTCAATCTATCATTGACATATGTAAAGAACTCCAAGAAAATCAGGATTAACACCACTGCTTCCCCTTTCTTCCCATCAGGCTTTCTCAGAGAGTGCTGCCCTGCTGCCCTGGAGCTCTGTCTTCTGATATTGGAGGTTGAGTGCCAGACAAACCAGTCCAGCAGCAAGGCGCATCAGAGTTCAGAATAATGCCCTCAAACTCAAACTCAAATACATACATGTAACCTGAGTTGCATGTTACAGTTGCTGCTGTCAACACCTATAAATGACTAGGTCCAGTGTTTGCTTAGACTGCTGGGTTTGAGTGACTGCAGGGGCCAGCCTAGAAAGACGTGTTATTTTTGAGTAGACAGGAGCATCATTAAACAAGAAAACAAATGCACACAGGTAGAAATCAGCTTAGTGGCAATGGCCTTGACTTAGATGGAAATGTCAGTGATTCAGCCAATCCATATCTGTCTGCATTTTTATTTATTTATGTCTAACACTCTGACAAAGGCTGAAAAGCTATGGACACATTGAGTGACCTTGGAAGGTCATGAAGGAGAAGCACCTCACACCCAATATACTTAGCAGTGTAAATCCTTTCCTAGTATGTTTGCATAGTATGTGACTGCTAGGCCCCAATTCCCTCCAGTTACTGTTGCTTACAAGATCTCTTCAAGTGTCCTCATACTGCCTGTCTCATGCGTGGTCCTAATTTCATGGTTGAAGCCAATTTCTTCATATACATCCCTTCTCCATTGAAAAAGATCCCTCTGCCTAGTGCCTTATGTATTATCTGGATAGTAACCACTAAGCCCTGGCAATGCCTTAGGTAATGACTTTGAGATCTTGTTATTCAACAAGAACATTTGGATGCATAGGAAGAGAGCATAATTGTTTTGGCAGCAGTAAAGTAGTTTGGCTCTTTCCAGGCATAAAATATGTAAGAAGTTGACTGTCAGCTGTTACTTTTCATCTGGGGAAAAGGGCTTTATATCCAAAAGCTCCAAACACTCTCTTGCACAAGCACATACATGAATGTATTAAGAGCAGTCAACACTTTGTTCTCTGCTTCCAGATCCCATGAGCCCATATGCTGTTGGACCAGGCTTATGAGTGCCTTCCAAAAAACACAATATTCTAATAATCAGTCACATGACAATGAGATAAAAAGAGTTCTCAGGACCCCAGATGTGTGGTGACTTACAGGTCACGCCAAAAAGAGCCCTCTTTCTTTGCAGAAGTGAAGGAGTCTATGTTGGTAGGAGGGTAAATAAGGTCTCTTACAGTGTGCAGGTACTCTTACAGTCTTTAGCAGGCCGAAACCTTTTTAGTAGTCTTCGCACTTTCCTATATTTCTTTACCCATGAAGCAAAGGTTGATAATAGAGTGAGTTCAATACTCACGTATTTAAATACATTGGGGAATCCTGTGCTGACAGATAGAGAAGTGGGGTTGGGAAGAGTGCTAGAAGTGTGAGCTTCAGAAATTGATAACCTCATTGTCAGTTTAACAGCCAGTGTCACTATACCTGAGAAAGTCTGTTGGACTCCGATGTCCATAATGACTCCATCTTGGGGCATCTTCATGGGTTCTGGAGCAACATAACATGAAAAAAATAGCTAGGAACAAAAAGATCTCTGAGTTGAACTGTTATTGCAGGTCTTAATATATTCACCAGTCTTTTGTCTTGTCTTAAAAAAGTGAAAAATATTATTATTTCTAGGATATCAGAGTCATATTATTTTTATTTCATACTATTCTGTAAAGGAAATGGCATAAGACACCAGAATACTGACTCAATCAAAAGGAAAAACAGTTTTACTATTTGAGATGATTGTATTATTACCAATTGCTATGTGGATAATGACCTCAATGGACAAGTGCTCTTGCCTAAGTGCTTTGCTGAATTGGGGCCAGAGACCTTATCACCCTGTAAAAGTAACCAGTGATCCTCTGTGTTTTACTACTGTCCATCACTATTTTCACATTGGTTTGCCCCTTTCAAGAAAATTACTTATGTGTATATCATGGAACAAAAAAATTATGAACTTTAAACTAGTAAAAGGAATAAAAACTATATATCTGAACTGTTCAGTTAACAGATATCAAAACAAGGCTTTCGTTGGAATAGATATTCCAACTACCCTTGGATACAATGTCTTAAACATTTCAAGTTCTCTTAAACATTTCAAGAAAGCATACAATCCCTTTATCATTCAAGAAAGTTCAGACTTAAATTAAGGATACAGATAATTCTCCTTCTTGGTAAATAATGTTTCTGCATGTTTTAATACACAGGTATATAATATATATAATATATTCGGGGTTGGACTAGATGACCTCTGAGGTCCCTTCCAACCCTAAGCATTCTATGATAATATACATATATTTGCTATATAGGCAGATATATATGTAAACACATATGAAACCATAAATATATGCCCACACATTTGAGTATAATAAGACAGTTTTGAGTTGAAAAGATTTGTCAGTTCAAACCTTTCAGTTCAATGAATCTTCAGTGCAATCTGAAGTAGATCCTTTGATGTAAAAAAACAGCAGTAGACACAAAAGGAGATTGCTCAGTTTTGGGACTTTTTTTGCATGATTAGCTGTAGACCAAGGTAAAAAGTGCAACTGAGTTCTTGAACTGAACAGACATGAAAGAAAGATTAACTCTCACCACCAAGAAATGTTTGGACTTTTTAAATGAATGGATGATTTGTGACAACAAAAAAGGTGCAAATATTGAGACAAAGGGTTTCAACCTGTGCTTTGTATTCAATCAGCACTTAAAAGCAGGTAAACTTGTTGCAGATACACAAATTACTTACTAGGCTGTGACTTCACTAAAGTCGTAAGAAGTGTTGATGTGAATTGGGTAAATTCAAACTATCTTATAATTGATCCCTCTCTAATCCTCCTGAATTGATGACAAATGGCCATTTACAGGTCCTTTTGTGTGAATATAAGCCCTTCAGATAACAGAAACCCACTCAGTTAGGGAGCTGCAGCAAAGTGACACATTCCCACTAAATAAGCAACCTAAAGAAACAAATAAATATAAAGCAAAACATTTTGCAAATGTTAGGAACCTTTTTCTCTGAAGTATGGTATGGAATGACCTATGTGAAACTAAAATACCTGTCTTTTTTTTAACAAAAGTTGCTGCTATGTTAATACATACATTAGTCTAAGTACATAAAAGATTATGTTTACATAAATTTTCTCTTTTCAAAGATATTGCTACACAAGCAAATGCTACAAAAAGTAAAGTAATACTATATGTTACTTTAACAGTATATGTTAATACACAGGAGTGCAGTAGGAGCTCATTGTCTGGGGACTTAGGGAGGGGTCCTGTCACTCTTAAAAGTAATGTTGATCAAAGGACAGTTTCTGTTAGAGGTAGTGACTTTTATCAAATAGAGAATTTTAAAAGTTATTATGCCTGCTTACAAATCGTGCTTTAAATATGCCACCACGGCTGTGCTGCTGCATTACATGTAGGTAATCATACAAGAGTTTGAACCTGTACCTGTCCACCTTCAGTCTTTACAGAGATTCCGTTGCAAACACTGAAATGGCAGTCAGTCTTACAGAAATTCTGACTCAAAACTTCTAGAAATCACATTCAGCTCTTCCATAAATATATTCAAAAGCATTATAAAAACAGGTAGAGAGGAAAAAAGAGATAGTGGAAGTGTTTAATGACTTAAGAATAGCAAGTAAAGACCATACTGTTATTTGAATAGCAACATATCTGAAAAGACTCTTGCAGTTTGCCAAGGTGAATAAAATTGTTAGGACTATTTTAGGAAATGTTTCTGTAATATTTCTAGACTGTAGAAACTGTATTGGTGTCTGGTTTGTACCAGAAAAACAGATCAAGGTGTTTCTTTTCCTTCCGCTCAAGTCCTAAATCACATTTAATCAAAAACAGACTGTAGCCTGACCTGTATATACATAGGGGAGTAGGGAAGGGTTAATGTATATTGCTTATTGCTTCATACCTGTCATTGATGGCTAGCATAGAAAAGAGGATTTCAGGTTTACAAAGATGACTTAGGAGTAGGGCTAGAAGAAATTGAGAGTTTGCATATGCATGATAGCATGCTGGTAGGTCTCAGATTACAACTGTTCTGGTGATAGGCCTGCTCTGTCGTTTGCACATGATGCCAAAAATCTGAGTGTTTTCACTCACCTGAATTCTCTCTGTTCAACATAGGTGACTGAGTCTAGGCTCAGAGTTGGGAACAAGTTCGTCGAATAACAGTGTCCGGCCATGAAAGAGCACATGAAGAAACACCAGTACTTAGATCCATGCCTTTACGATATTTACTAATGATTTTGATATATCAGTATTTTATAGGCACAAATTCCAAGTAGTATTTAGTTTAGCTACTAAACTAAATGAGGATAATGAGGATTTGACATCCATAACGTGTGCATTTACAAGCATGATATACTGACAGCCAGCCCCTCAGGATGTTATATCAGGGCTGGACTCATTCATGTACCTGAGCTAAATGGTCACTCTCTTATCCATCAACTTAGTAGCAGATGAACCACAAAGAAGGAAGATAACTATAGCTCTCCAAACAACCTGGTGAAGCTTTGATTCAGAAAAACACTCCAAGGTACAGCTTTTTCCCTCCTTGTCATCCAATATTTCTGATTCAGAGAGCTAAATTTGAACAGATGCATAAAGATTTAAGTTTTATTTCTGAACTCCCATTATGGTCAATGTCTCAGTCAATAGACCGTACAGTCACTGGAGTCCAGAAAGCTTTCCCAGTGGATCAAGTATCGGTTTCTAATCTGAGGCAAGATGAAACTCTCTCTAAACTAAATTTAGGTGTTTAGATCATTGTTCTTGAATTCTTTTGCAAATGTCTGAGGATACTCCTTTCCTGAGACAAAGCCCAGCCATACAATAAAGAAAAACATGCTGTCACTGCCACAAGACTAGCTACTAAGGGATATCTCACACAGTGAGACGGAGAAAATTTGGGAGGTTAATTCAGGGTAAATCACTCCTTCTCTGGAGGAGAGAGAACTAAAGTTTTTATTTTCTAATCTGCTTTTGGAGAAAAGAAGCTATAACCTATGTGCTGTCCTATGCATGGAGGTAGGAGCAAGATATAAATGACCCTTTCACTAAATAATTTGGGTAACTCACTGTTAATGTCTTCTTGGCATTCATTACCATTGTTTTTCTCCAGTTTTCTGGACTGATTGGAACTAGTAGATATGCTATAAGTAAAAATATATTTTCATCTCATCCAAAAGAAATAAACAGTTCCTGCACCCCTGGATAATTTCCAGGTCTGTTTAAGGGGATTTTGTTTCTTATTTTTAAGCTAAGAAGCTAATCAGACTGATTTAAACCCAGCAATCCAACTAAGGGAGAATGCAAAGACATCATTGTTAAAAGGTTAATAAAGAGAAATTTGGTCTTCTTTGCCTCTTTTATTAAAAAAAAAAGAATGCCTTTTCTTCAGACTTCTGGGTACAACATTCCCTTTTTATTCCTGTTTGCTTACAGAGTAACCATATTATATATTTTGCTATCACTGTAATACAAATTAGTAGATATTCTGTGTGTCAAATGGTCTTATATTTAGTCTTATAATATAATTGTTTTTTTTTCTGATTCTAGTTTGGGAAGGCAAAATAACTGGGTGATAACTGTTTTCTCGGTTTTTTTTTTTTCGAAAGGCACAGATTTCTAACATTTAATTCAATGTCAATTTATATTTCAATTCATATTCAATTTATACATCACAGGTACTAAAAGAAGTACCTAGCCCGGATCACTGATCTCATCTGGGAATCAAACTTACTGTGATATACGGATAAAATTAAATACATTTAAGGATTTATCTCTGCATGGATAATTTATCAGTAGTTATTCAACAGAAAACACCACGCATATGACTCACTGAGAATTCATGGACATCAAATTGACAGCTTATTATACACCTCAGTTTTCTGAGGAACCATTATTCCCTGTCCTTCCCTAAATTTAAGCACTAATGAGGCTAGAGACAGATGAAAACAAAAATTATTACAGTAGTTCTTCCTTGTTATATAAAAGCCTTTTAGATAATATGCTTGTGCAAGCACAATAAGTTTTTAGTCAAGAGAATAGTATAATCAACAGTCACGTGTAATCAATCTTTGATAAAGTCAATCCAATCTCAAGAATTATCAGATCCACTTCTATGTGGGTAGAATCAACAAAAGGACAACAACAGCCTTTAATATTCTTGTCAAAGATGGATTCTTGGTAGCTGCAAGTGTAGAGACAATTTGTTTAGAAGTAAATAAACAAAAGAGAACGTGTTTCTGTGAACTATAAAGTAGGATGCTTTTTCAAGTGATGTTTTAAATATTTTGCCTCCTTGTAAAGACAAGCTACCATTCAGAGAGACTTAGACAGGCTGGAAAGTTGGGCAGAGAGGAACCTCATGAGGTTCAATAAGGACAACTGCAGGGTCCTGCACCTGTGGAGGAAAAACTGATTAGGGATTGACCTGCTGGAAAGCAGCTCCACGGAGAGGGATTTGGGAGTCCTGGTTGACACCAAGTTAACTATGAGCCAGAAGGGCCCTTGTGGCCAGAAAGGCCAATGGGATCCTGGCCTGCATCAGGAGGAGTGTTGCCAGCAGATAGAGGGAGAGGATCCTGCCCCTCTACTCAACTTTGGCAAGGCTGAGCCCCTGGAGTATTGGGTGCAGTTCTGGGCTCGCCTGTACAGGAGAGATGTGGAGCTGCAGGAGATGGTCCAGCTGAGGGCAACAAAGATGATTAAGGGAGTGGAGCATCTCTCTTGTATGAGGAAAGACTAAGTGAGTTGGGCCTGTTTAGCCTGGAGAAGGTTGAGAGGAGATGTGATCAACATGTACAAATACCTTAGGGGAGAATGTAGGGAGGAAGGGGCCAAACTCTTCTCAGTGATGGCAAGTGACAGGACAAGGGGCAATGGGTATAAATTGAAGTATAGGAATTTCCATCTTCATATGAGAAAGAAAGCCCCTGGAAAGGGCTACCCAGAGAAATTAGGGAGTCTCTGAAGATCCGCCTGGATGCCACCCTATGCCTCACTCTCTGGATGTCCCTGCTGTTTGTTGGACTAGATGATCTCTAGAGGCCTCTTTCAACCTCAACCATTCTATGATTCTGTGATACTGCACTCAGCCTCTGTTTCTTACCATGAAGAGACCTGTTCACAGCTATAATAGGAAATTTCTCACTCTTGCTAAGGCAGAGAAATCACAAGCAAATGCAAGAAGTGAGGCAGTCATATATACAGGTTATATGAGGAAAATTAAAAAAAAAGAAGGCAAGGAAAGAGTATCTCAGTATTTTAGTACCAGGCAAGGAACAAAAATGAATTTATAGCTTTTCCAACCATCAAGGAAATCATCCATTTTATTTAGCAATAGATCTTAGCGCTTCTGAGTCCTGAGCTCATGTAATCGTAATAAATAACAACAGTAACAATAGGGATGTGATAGTAATAATACTTCCTTATTTCCATCAATAAGCATAAATCACTTTTTGAAGGAATTTTATATCATTCCTATTTCACAATTAGGAACAGTGAGGTATAGACTGCAAACTCGAAGGTCACTCAGATGATCAAAATCAGAGATGTTATGAAAAATGAATGGTGAGATTCAGTTCAAGAATAAGGATGCTAGTTAACATGTCTGTAGTATCATTTGAAATGCCCAATTTATTGCTGTCTCAGGATTTCTCTTTATTTTGAATAGCCCTTGCTATACATTTTTGTCTGTGTGGAAAAAGCATAATACACTTCTCAAGCCATAGCATATCTAAATTTGTATTTTAAACTACTAGTAGTAGTATTTATGCTATTAACTTACTGTGGAAAAAAATGTTTCAAAAATGACATGAAAACACAAAGCTCCATATTCTTCTGACAGTCGTAAAAATATTGTCAATAAAACCTTGTTTTTCTTAGTTCCTTGAATTTCCACTCAAAAAATGCACCAAAAAATACAGCCTGGTTTCTCAAAGCAGTCAAATGTGTAGCAAGTAGATATGTAGCAAGATATGGACAATAAACCAGTCAGATGTGTAGAGACCATATCTCCATAAAATCTTAAAAATAAACTAGTGAAAATTAGGTATTTTCATCTATCCCAAAGCAGAATCCTTTCTAAATCATTCTTTATTGATGTTATTAAATATTTACTAAAATCCTCCACTGATGAAGATATAACATGACTTTTTGCAATTCTAAGATGTTGTCATGTTGGCACTTTGACCCTGAAATCATTTTCTTTAGAACTATTCAGAACTGTTCTCTAAACAAAAATTACATATATTTAAGAATATTATGATTGCTATATAAGCAATCAATTAGCACTGTCTTTAAAGGATTCATTTAAGACCACTTGCAAATATAAAAATTAAAGAACTCACCTCTATTTCTCTAGATATTCTTTAACAAATTTCTTTTTTTTTCCCTCTTACATGTGACAATACTTTCCTCACACTTTATACTATTTATTTACCCCTTTTTCTCAACTCTGAAAGCAAAGCTAGTCTCATCATGTAAAGTTTTACAACCTTTTTATATTCAGTTCGGTGCTTTTAGATTCTTGTGAGGCAGCAGTAATAAACCAAACGGTGCAATGATTGCACTCTGAATACTCTAGGTCAATGCTTGTTTAAAAAAAAAAAAAAAAGTTCCCATTAGAATTTTGCCAAATAATCATGAAAACATTTTTAATACTTTTAATGTTTTTTCTTCATCAAAACAAAATCTGGGTCTAATTTGACCTGAAAGAGTCCCTTTACTGCATGGAAACTGTGAGAAATACCCACATTTGACATCATATGAACTATAGTGTCATTGCATTGCACGTCCTTCACCTTGGTGGTAATGTTCAGAGCTGAAAAAAAGGCAGGTGTTTTTCCAGTCACGTAAGAAGTGTAATGTTACTATACTGCAAGCAAAATCAGGAAGAATGAAAATAAAAAAAAGTCCTCATTTACCTATTAAAATAGCTCTGTATTTTCTTAAAATAGATACAACCAGGTATATTTTGATGAATTCAGTTTAGAAATGCATCCAGTTGACATAATATCTCTGGTTTAGGATACAAGTAATTTTATTTTAAAAAATTCACCAGTAATTAAATACTCATGAGGTCCTTTCTTCTTGGAAGCTGTATTTTAGATCTCAAGTCTGAATATCCTTCAGGCATGAGAGAGAATAAAAAAGAGAAAATCACATGATAGTCTTCTGTGATGGAATGCCTGATTGAGCAGATGAGAGGAGAGCAGTGGGGATGACCTACCTTGACTACAGTAAGGCTGTTGACACTATCTACCATAACATCCTCAGAGGCAAGCTCTGGAGATATGGGCTAGATGAGCAGAAAGTGATGTATCCAGCTCCCAGGCCTCTATATTTTTAAAGGACAAAGGAGAGGTGATCAGTGGAACTTCACAGAAATCCTATATTTACAAGAACAGCAAAATTTAGAAACACACAATCAAATAAAAATCTCTAATGTCTTACAGTTAAACACAACAAATACATGTTGTAATATGGATTTCCTAAATGTTTAGCTTACTTTAGAATCAGAAAATGTTAACATTGTAATTTTAAACTGTTAATACTGGTTTGTATTTAGGGTCTGGGACTGAAAATTGTATAAACAAAGTATTCTTGCAGTGAATTATTTAACTGACTTTTTAAACAGTTTAAACATGATATTTCTGAAGCCTACTCTAGCAGGAAGATTGTTTCAAGAATTTTCTGAAATTTATGACAGAGACTGAAAAATGTTAGACGAAAGAATCTGGGAGTTATTTGATCTCCTTGAACAGGTGCCGTAAGTCAATATAAAAAAGATTTGATCCATAGCAGTTACAGAAACAATGTTGATGCCTATTTGCTGGCCTGGAAGTTCTGAGCTCCCTAGTAAAAGAGAGATGAGGAGCTACCAGAGTGAGTCCAGTGGAGGGCTGCTAAGATGACAGAGGGATTGTCATCTTAGCTCTCCTATGAAGAAAAGTTGTGATAACTTTTCTTCATAAAAAGGGACTGGTCAGCCGGGAAAAGAGAAGACTGAGGGGGAACTTTATCAGTTTGTATAAGTATCTGAAGAGATGACGTAGAGAGAATGGGACCAGACTCTTCTCTGTGGTATCCAATAACAGTATTGGAGGCAATGGGTACAAACTGAAACCCAAGTTCCAAGTGAACATGAGGAAAAACTTTTTACTGTGAGGGTGACTCAGCATTGGCACAGGTTGCGAAGAGAGACTGTGGAGTCTTTATGCTTGCAGATTTTCAAAGGCCTAGACAGGATCCTGCAAAACATGCTCTAAGTGAGCCCACTTTGGCAGGGCGGGTAGACCAGATGATCTCCAGAGCTCCCTTAGAATCTCAACCATTCTGTGATTCTGTGATATGCTCAGCTGCAATCCTGACAAAAGATGGACTGACATAGCATATTTTAGAGCATTCTTGAGCAGTAGCTAATGGAACAGGAACCAATTTTGATGTCACAGAGAATGACTGTTTCATTGTCATTCTCACTCCATCAGGATCAGGACTTTTTTCCTTTATATGTGCAGGTGTCTCCGCTAGTAACAGAGTGGATCAGCTAGAAAATAGCACTGACATGCTCTTCCTTCATGGGCAGTAGAATGACCCTAAAAAGGGAGTTAAAATTTACCTAAACCAGAACTAATTTCTCAGAAAGTATCCAGTAATCACAGCAAGAATTAACCTTTTCAAAAGTGTGGATTTCTTGATAGTGTCTTCCAAAATGTGAGCAAGGCTACTTTGGCCAGAAGGTGTTGAGATGAAGGGCTAGCAAAGAAAAGGAATATACACATCTCTCATTTAGCATCTGTACTTTTTGATGAACTAGTTTACTTT
The DNA here is from genome assembly GCA_032353885.1 of Nothura maculosa. Taxonomy (NCBI): domain Eukaryota; kingdom Metazoa; phylum Chordata; class Aves; order Tinamiformes; family Tinamidae; genus Nothura; species Nothura maculosa. The sequence continues at coordinate 743,393 of JAUBOD010001115.1, read as the reverse complement.
ATTTTGGTTTTCTGTTTAAATAGCTAGATTTACAAAAGTAGCAAGATGGCTTCTTAAATATTAAATGAAACTAAAAGACTTTACATGTTACAAGAGCACTGAGTCACTGAGGTGTTCTGATTTTTCCTCTCTTTTCCTATTTTCCCTCTGGGTACACTATCTTTCTGTAGAATATATGAGGATCATAGGGTGAAAGAAATCTCTGGCCTATTTTTTTACTTTTGGAATAATACCCAATGGGCATGATACTTAGTAGGTGTACAATCCTGAAATTGATACAAGGACTCCCTGTCTACGACCAAATTAAACACATTAGAATGGCAGTCATAAAACTCATTCAGATCAACAGGAGAGGATGTCTAGCTTGGAAAGTGGGTGGAAAGATCATGACCATCATCTTGAAGTGGGACTTCTGATTGCATCCTTCTGACATAGCATTGTAGAACACGATGGGTATGTGAGTGGGTGGGAGTATCTATTATTTAATTTCTATACTGTTGTATTTTGTATAAGCTGTGCCTACAAAAAAATCATCAAAAAGATGGAGGCAGACTCTTCTCAGTGGCTGGTGGGAGAATAAGGAGGAACATGGGCATAAACTGGAATAAGAGAAGATCACACTGCATATTACGAAATAAGTTTTCCCCATTAAGACAGTCAAGCAGTGGAATAGGCTGCCCAGAAAAGTTGTGCAACATCCTTAGTGGTTGGCAAAACCCAGCTGGATAAACTTTGAGTAGCCAGGACTGATCCCACAGCTGACCCTCCTGTGCGCAATAGGTTAGACCAGACATTTCCTGAGATCCCTTTCAGCATGAATTATTCTGGGATTCAATTAGTACAGCTGCAATAAAGAACCCTGTATTGTTTTTTCTTATAATTTATGAAGTAAAAGTCACTGGGGCATAGATTGACTTTAGTTATTTGTTCTGCAGATTTTTGTATGTGATTATTACTATATTCATCTTTCCACAATTTCATATTGTTTTGTTTGATTAATATAATTGATTCTAGTCACTGACTGGTTAATGAGAAACTATCTGCCAATAAGCAAGTTTAAAGGAAAAAAGGACTAAATGTTATTAATCAAAGCACAGGTTCCTGACAGTTCCTTCACTGATACTAGCACAGCCAAACATAATGCATAAATGTGAATTGACCTAACAAGAAAGAGAAAGGAGGATTTCAAGAATACAGCTGGTTTATTTCCTAGTGACAAAATATACAAAGAGAATACAGGCCCCAAATGTCTAAGGAAAGGAAAGATGTTTTAGTAGTTTGGCTTTATCTTGTACCAGCTGTCCTGAAAGTGTTCTTTGAAAGTGTTCATGACCATAGTGGAAAAAATATATATATATATATACACACACACACACACACACACACATATATATAAATATATATATCCCCTTAAGTGAACTAGTTGTTTCTGAATTTCCAGTGATATGTGAGCATGGTTTCTTTTTCATTGTTTCTCATAAAGAATAAAAATAACTTCAGTTCTGGCCATTATCATTCCACCAAAAAGAAGCTTTTTGAGCCTGATCTTGCAGCTTTGAAGTCATTGGAAACAGAAACATGGTCTTAAAAACAAATATTTTGGCTAGATAATGTCTCACAGTTGCTCACATCCTTTTTATTATTATTATTTTTATTTATTTATTTATTTATTCATGCTTTTCTCTTTTTATCTATTCCTTCTAAAAAGAAATTGTAGTTTGTTTCTGCAGGCCCTCAGAGCCTGGAGAAGAGGGTTTCTGTCCATGTATCAGTCTAGAAACGGCTTTCTGTCTCTAAAATGGCTTTACTTGACTTCTATAAATTTAAAATAAATTGGATCTGAAGCTATTACAGTTCCTGTAGCTAGTAAGACTACGTCTGCACTAGAAAACTGAATTGCTCACAGCCACTCTCTGGCACTGCAGCTAACAGAAATAATGGAGCTAAATGTACTACTGCACAGAAAGGCCTGTATCTCTTGTTATTTAATCCTTCTACCCTCAAATACAGAATGGTCACATCCAAGCTGCCTATTAATAGTCCCAGACATCACCAAGCTCCAGAAATATTTTGGTTAGCTAGACTGGCTGGACTTGGTAAAAATCGTACCAGCCTAGGTACCAGCCTAACAATTTCGCATTATGGGCAATGAAGTGATAGGGCATGCTCTTTTGTGCTATTTAATCTATTAGTGTGCATAACTCAAGGGTGCAATTAATCTACTTTCATTTAGACATCTCAAAGTTCACAATTTAAACTTCTGCTAGTTTCTTTGGCTTCCTGTTACACTTGGTAGAAGCAAATCCAGACCACAATTTATCTAACTCATCTTCTGTACTTAGCTCAAATAAGATGGATTGCAATCTGAAAATGCTCAATATTTGTTCTGATTATAAAGTGAGTCTAAGGTCATCAGGTCAGACTGAGACTTCTAATTATTAGGCACCTGAGATAAGGAGAGGCAGATACCAGCCTAATATATATGTTTATAAAGACACTACATCTCTCATGTAAAGATACACCTTTAACGGCCATGTGTTAAATTATAGCTGTTACTTAAGAAAAATGGTGCAAATGCTTGTGAGAAGTTTCCCAATCAGAAAAGAGAAACTACTCTCCACAGAGTAGGACAGAGGGTCTGGAAAAGTGAAAATGTTTGCTTAAACAGTTGTCCAGAAATACAATCTTCTGTCACATCTCTCCCAGGAATATGATGGAACTTAGCAGCAATGATACTGCTTTTGCTTTTGTTCAGAGCATAGAGTTGTATCTATTTCTTTCATTTATTTCTCAAGGAGGAGCAATGCTTGAGTGCCTGAAGGACCTACCTGAAGCTGTAGGGATTTCATTTCTTGTGTTTGCCTGGAGAAGTCTGGGAAGCTGTGGAGGAGGACGAGGTCAGCTCTCTGCCCCCCAGCAGCATAACTGAGACAGTTTGGCTTAGGTTTCATTAATAACCCTACTTCCACTTTGACCCTGAGACATAATAAATACCTGGGAACCATAGCTGTTGATTACATTTGCAGTTGATGCCAAGTTATATCATTTGTATTACCATTAATGTAAAGAAAATATTTGTGTCTGAAAATAAGTTATACTACAGCCTACATTCATTTTTATTTCAATCTGTAGTTCTTGTTACCTTCATTAGTTATTTTTCTAATGATAATTAACTTGGAAAACATTACCTAAGTAAAGTTATCAAAGGAGAGCAATTATGGTAACATGTGCCATATTATTCCAATTAGGTAACTACTCATGGTGGTTTCGCTTGGTAACAGCACAAAACTACTGTTTAACCCGCTATCCCACTGTTACATTGATAAATGATTCCAAAGCTGCCTTTCATTCGACAGGTCTGTTTTTGGACAAGGTCCAGATAAAACAAAATAATAAGATTTATAAGTACCATAGTGGGAAGGTAAAGAGGATCTGAAGGGCAAAAGCCCTGCTCTATCTTCTATCTTCTTAGAAAAAGAAAGCTCAAGAAAATTACTTCTAGTGGGAAAATAATAAGGATTCTAATGAAATCAAAGCCAATATTTATTCAGGCAAGATCCTGCAGCTAGTATATCTGAGGGTCAAATTGTGTTTCATGTTTCCTGGTGGAGAGAGGCTAGAAACAAGGTCAGTATGTAAGAAAGGTCCTGTTAAATACAAATCAATAATGTGAAGAAAGCAGTTTTGCCACTGCTTGCTTAATCTTTGGATGATGCATAAGGTGTCGCTCAACAGACGAGTATAGTGTGTTCTGTTGTGCATCCCCAATGCAATAGGTGCTCAGAGATCTAAAAGCTTTCCTGTAGTTTTCCTTGCTCCTTCCTCAGTAAGCGGTGCAATAGACATTACTAACTGCAGTCTGGAGGAAGATTTTGGAGGTTCTGGACCTTTATGTGTTACCTGATAATTTATCAATGTCTGTTAATTTCTGAAAGGAAATTGGAAGTTTTCACCTTCCAAAATCTGGTGAAGGACCTCTCATTGTCAAAAGACTCAGAAAAAGATGTCTTCAGAAGCAGAAGTGTTATAAAAACAATGTAGCTTCTTTGGAAGAGCGTGAACTCCAAGAGAAAATAACAAAGGCAAAAGGAGAGGATAGGAAGTCAGCACTATGGTAGGAGGTTAACAGACATGATCTTACAATTAAAGATATTTACCAGAGAAATTTGAACCCCATTATAATCTGGCTTATGGTATGTAAGGAAGAACTGTTTTACATCATCAAAGACAAAAACCAGGTCTATAGGTAAGCTTTAAGAATAATAAACATCCTGAATTCAAGAATAAGTCTGTCAAATGAAGGGATATTGATTTTGGAACAAGGAATATTATGTCAAACAACATTAGTTTAATTGATCTGAATTTAGTTTAAGTACTAAAAGCATTTATATACAAACAGCAAATGAAAATTAACTGCAGCTGAGTCTCTTGGTTCTCAGATTATACAATATGCACAACCAACTGAAAGTTCTTATAGGAAGCCCAGCAACACAGTCTGGGTTCTATTCCCATAGCATGACTCAATAGAAAAGCAATATGCTTTCTTTCAAAAAATATGAATATTTAAAGCCATGTTTTGACTTTTCAAAATACACAAAACTTTTCCTTTCTCAAAAAGAATTTATAATAAAATGCAAAAAAGATGCTAGAACTACAATCCATGCTAACATGGCTTAGCTAAAATATTTCAGTTTCTGGAATAGGCCATCAAGGAAAAATCTATCCCTTCTGATAGAAAGTCAGAATTATTTAGTGTTTTGTTTTTCTTTCTATTCTCACTCATCTACACTACTTACCTCTCTTCTGTATCCCAGGATCTGCATTCTTATGAGCTGCTGCACAACTGCTAAAAAAAAAAAAATGTGATTTTTGATGCCTATTAGGGAAAATACCGAACTTCTTTCTGCACTTTGAGTTTATTGTATCTGAAGACATGAATTTTCCAAAGTGGAAGTCTTTGGGTATATCCTTCTTTGATGCTTTCTGACACTGCTTGTATACTCTAATACTAAATCCTTTGGATCATTAAATTAATGAAACATAATAATAATATATTAATAGTAAAATATTAAAATAAATATTCATTAAAACATAATGTTAACTACAGCTTCATATAGATATTGAAGATGATATTAATAAATAAGTGAATGATAATTCATCATTCCAACCGAAAGTATCCAAGCCTTGTTAGACTGTGTCTGACAAGATTGTATTAGATGATTGTGTCAGAGCCTGTCTGAGACATAGAAGACTAATTTTGACTATCTACAAGATAAATCTGCAATGAATGATAATCAATGAGATAAATACTCATTGAAACTTACATACATTTAATGAATAAATTTTTTTTAAAAAAGATTTTAAAGTAAAAAGTGGACATTCTAAGCCTTCCTTCCCTCCTTCCTTCCCTCCCTCCCTCCTTCCTTCCTTGCTTCCTTCCTCTTCCTTGTCTCTCTTTTTTTCTTTCTTTCTCTTTCTCTTTCTCAATCTCTTTCTCTCTTTCTCTAATACACATCTTCCTCTCACCTCATTCATGTCATTTCATGCTGCTTTGCTTCCCCCTTCTTTTAAGCCAGTACCAATACCCAAAAAAAAAGTATAAGTACAAATATATTTTCCAAATTTGTAGTAAATTATTAGTAAAAACATTTTCCACTCAAGACTCATCTCCCAAAGGTGACTGTGATATAGTACGTAAACATTATTGGTAAAGTCAAAGCATTCTGTGTAAGATACTCAGATTGTTTCTGATTTCTTATCAGAACTAAACTGAAAACTTCCTCACTGTAAATCTATGCATCCTGTCTTCCTTTGGTTATGAGTAGGTGAGTTTCTGCTTGTTTCTGTCAATAACTGCTACCTCCACCTATGCTTTGTATTTATGTTCAAAACTAACTATGCGTCTTTTGCATACAAAAAAGTCTCTATAGAATCTTATAGAAAAACACAGCATCTTAATTGAGTCATTTATTACTGCCATGGTTAAAACTGCTTTCTTTCCTGCTTTATTACCCCTTCCATTTCTCTTTTTTCTCTTTTGAATTTCATTTCATTTTTGTGTTAATATGCAAAGGCTATCAAGTGTTACATAAACAGCACTTGACACATTACATTCGTAACTGTGCCAAAGCAGCAGTGTTAAATTCATAATGCAGAAGGATGTATGGTTGACTCGGGAAAGATATATACCAAACTGCAGTTGCTCCAATGTGTTGGTAGAGGCTGAGGAGCAAAGAGCTCAGGTAGACTCTGAGGTTATGTCTACACTGACAAATTAAGCAGTGCTAGGAACAAGATCCAATTGCTAGAATTAGAGATTTTCTAGATGACTAAAGCAACCTCTGGTTCCAGCGTATTGGCAAGCAAGAGACCATTCTGCTCCCAGATTCTCCAGCACAGTCTGGAAATGAAACCATTCCCAATAGTCAGTTTTAGTATAATCACTTTGTTTTGGATGATAAGGGACTTTAACAGCATGGATGAGCTACAGTGTGAAAGCTGGCCTCTGTGCCAGAGAACAAACCCTGGCACTGTAAGGTTACCACCATAGACATAACTAGTAGACACAGAACCAGAGTCCAGTGAATTTCTGCCAGGGTTAATGCAATGACAGTGAACTGCAAAACATGGTGTTGGTTCAAATTTAACATGCCTGTCTTTCTCCTTGTCACCATATCATTTTTGTAAATGCTATGAAGGCACGATTCTAGACCTCCAGTTTAATGCTATTGCAATGAATATTTTTAGCTGATGTCATTTTTTTCTATAAAGTGCAGCAAACAAACCTGTTGAAAGTCAGAGTAGTAACTGAGTGTGAATCATCATATACGATACGTGTTCTTAGTTGTCATTTGGTTACAGAAAGTTTGGCAGTGAGCATTCAAATGTTGTGAGCAAATTGCCCTTTATGGGGCCTCCTGCAGACAATAACAGGCTGGTGGAGAAAACAGCTGTCAAGAAAAGTATCTTTTGGTCTCTGAAAAAACAGATTCCACAGAGGTTGTCTTATTTACATTCCTCTTCCTGGAGGGAAGGGAAGCCAGAGCCAGTCAGACCTCCAGAGCACAGCTTTCTGTAGGGAATGCAACATTCATAGCTCAGAAAGTACCCCAGATAGTTCATGCCATGACATACAGTCATGCAGGATCAGTATGTGGAGCTACTTAACACATGTCCACATGTGTAAAATGGCATACTCAGAGTAAGTTCTAAATTTTTAAAAAGTAATTCTTTGTAGCTAATGAGACTAAGGTGGTATCTTCATAGAAATAATTTTAAAATATTCTTTTCTACCAGCCTATTAAACTCAGTTGTTCTTTATTTCTTGAAGATAACATTCTATGCTCATCTGTCCAGCTAGTCATTGCATCATAGAAGGCTATCCAAGCTGGCTACTCCTCAGCACCTTCTTCTCCTCCATGTGTCTGGAGACAGCAGCCAGGATGAGCTGTTCCATCACTTTTACAGGGATGGAAGTAAGGCTCACAAGCCTGTAGTTGGCCAGGTCCTCTTTCTTGCCTCCTTTCTGAAGATCGGCGTGATGTTGGCTTTCTTCCAATCCTCTGGCACCTCCCCCATTCTCCAGGACCTTTTGAAGATGATGGTGAATGGCTTAGCTATGACATCTGCTAGCTCACATAGCACTCTGGGGTGCATCCCATCAGGGTCCACGGATTTGTTTGTATCAATTTGCCCTAAGTGCTCACTGACCCCCTCTTCCTCCTCAGGGCATGTCTTCCTCTCTCTGGACTTCTTCACTTGTCCCTAGGGTCTGGAATTCCAGAGGGCTGCCCTTGGTAAACACTGAAGCAAAGAAGGCTTCAGCAACTCCGCTTTTTCTCTGTTTTTCATAACGAGGGAACCCACCTCGTTCACCAGCAGTCTCACATTCTCCCTAATCTTCCTTTTCCCATTGATATATTTGAAAAAGCTCTTCCTATTATTTTTAACATCCCTTGCAAGATTTTGTTCCAAATGAGCCTTAACTTTTCTAGTCTCATCCCTAAATTCCCTAACAACGTTAGTATATTTCTTCCAAGAGGCCATCCTTTCTTCCTCATTCTGTATACTGCTTTCTTGTGTTTGAGTTTTACCAGGAGCTTCCTGCTCATCCATGCAAGTCTCCTGCCCCCTCTGCCTGACTTCTTACTCACAGGGATGCACTGCTGCTGAACGTAGAGAACTGTTGCTTTAAAATTAACCAGCTCTCTTGGGCCTCCTTTCCTTATGGGGCCCTAGCCCTGGAGATTTTTAATAGGAGGCCCTGAAGAGGCCAAAATCAGCCCTCTTGAAGTCCACGGTCACAGGGCTGCTTACTTACAGCCCTGCTTCCTCCTCTTTGGATTCTAAACTCCACCAACTCGTGATCGCTGCAGCCAAGGCTACCTCCTTCCTTTACATGTCTAACAAGTCTCTCTCTATTTATGAGTACGAGGTTCAGTAGCCCACCAGAACCTGTATTAAAAAGTTATTGTCAACACACAGCAGAAACATCCAGGACTGTTTGTACCTCTCTATGCTGACATTCCAGTTGATATCAGGGTAGTTAAAGTCTGCCATGAGAACCAGGGCCTGTCACCGTGAGGCAACTTCCACCTGCAGAAGGCCTCATCAACCTCCTTCTCCTGGTCAGGTGGCCTATAGCACACACCAACCACCGTGTCTCCCATGTTTGCCTGCCCTTTAACTCTTACCCACAACCTGTTAACTCATCATCCAGTCCCAGGTTGAGCTCCATGCATTCCAGTTGCTCTCTGACATAAAGAGTCACTCCATCATCTCGCCTTCCCAGCCTGTTCTTCCTAAACAGCACATAGCCTTCCATGACAGCTTCACATGACACTCCAGTCATGTCCACGTCTCTGCAATTCTGATAAGATTGTGATGCTGGGACAGCACACATATCTCCAGTTCATCCTGTTTGTTCTTCATGCATTGGTGTATAGGCATTTACGGCAAGTGTTTGAGGCTGAAGGTTTCCTGGGAGGGGTGAAAGAGGACCCTCTATAATTGTATCCTAGACTCACTTCACTGCTACCATACTGCCACTGCTGGGCATCTTCTGATTTTAGCTCTGTGACATTGATTGTCCTGTTTATGTCACACTCCCCTTCCCCCTTCTTGCCTGATTTAAAGCCTTCCTCATGAGGCTTAACAGTCTTTTGTGAAGGTTAACATAAGAAATAATGAAGCATATTGATGAGAACAAGCCACTGAAACGATAGCCACCCAAAATATAAGTACACATAAGGATCTACGGGTAGTAAAAGGGGATATCCCTTGAATCAATAGCATACATAAGGGATAGATCGGATTGCACTGGTACCTTAAACAGAGGTGGCACATAGAACAACAAGTAAAAGAGCAAAGACGCTGGAGAGACCTTGGATAAACAGTCTTTTGATAAAAATGAGAAATAGGTGTCAATAGTCAGAACATCTGCAATATGTTTGCATGGATTTATGTTTAAGAGAAAGTTGTCAAGAAAAGATTTTCTTCAGTACACACATCCACAGGCATATACTCATACTCCAGAGTCCTAGTTTGTTTTATTTTCCCTCTGTCATTCTGAGCACATGAAGGAAACAAGGTTTCCTCTTGCTAAGTATAAAGGATATACTTCTTGTACCGAAGTCCCATTTCTGAGTCAGAATGTGAAGTCTCATCAAATTTGAACTTTATGTTGGCATGTATCAAATCAATTCATTAATGTTTAGAAAAGAATGGTAAAGAAGAATTTGGATAACAAAGAGAAAAGAATGTTTCATTTTAAATGATTTTTCATTTCTAAAGGAATGTTATATGATGTAATAAAAAAGCTGAAGCAAAATATCTCTATGTTATCAAAACACAACATTTCAACTGACTCAAGCCATTTTTGTTATGACTGCTTTCAAACTGATTGAAATGAAAGCATATTTTGGAAAGGGAGAATTTGTAAAACTTAGAATTCCAAATTCCTGCTCTGCTTAGGCCACTAACTCATCTTCCCTCAATAGGGATTTACAGATGGACTGCATAGCCATGCTAGCAAGATATGAAATTTGTATAATATTTGAATTTGCCATCTCTCCTTTTTTTTTTTTTTTTTTTTTTTGTTCCTCAGTGCAGTACCAATAAATCTACTAAGACTGGTTTATAGACCTTTCACTTTCTGGATGATACTTTGGAACCCTTGTAGTGACCCCAACAACCTTGACCTTTACACTTTAGAAGAATTCTCTTTGCTCTGCAGTACTGCTTTAGGTAGAGGATACAAGAGATTTCAAAAAGGTATATGATTTTGGATAGCATCTAATCATGCTGTAGCTGCAGCTAGCATTACATTCCATCAGCATTATGTTGCCATTGTGTAAGGTGCTGAAAAAAAAACATGGCCTGAACCACCTACAGTGTCTCTGAGAAATTTATACTGACTTCAAGGTCTGGAGATATCGAAAGATCTAGCTGAACTCACTTTTGGTAAAATGCTGCTCCTGTAAGAGCAATCTACCCCCATACACACATGCAAACATACACACATGCACACACTCACATATATAATAACATCTCAAATCACACACAGAAATATCTGATCTTTCCAACAAAGAAAGGTAGTGCCTGGAGTTTCTCTTTTCTCCCAGATCCTTTCCAACAATATTTGGCTTAAGTTCAGCATGTTACAGGGCTCCCAAGCCTCTTTCTCAGATATATCTGTCTTGTCTCTCTTGGTAAAAGAAACTTATTTCTGGCTCTCTGTCAAGTTCCCCACAACCTTATATTACCAAACAACAACGTTGAAGTCAGGAATGCATACTTTTGCTTTGATTTCCACAGAGAATCATAATTCTTCTGTAATTCTCGTTCCCCTCCTCCCCTCTGCTTTAGGTGACAGATGGTTCTCTAGAAGTCACCCATCTCTTCATCTTGACCTACTGTTCACCTTCTCGATCTTTTTCCTCTGCCCTGGCCAATTCCAATTTGGGAAATTATTCTGTCTACAGTATGTAAAATTCTCTCTTTTATTTTAGTCAAAGATAATACGCTTCTCCTTCTGTTCTTAAATGTAATGCTATGCTTTGATAAATCACTGCTGCAGTTTACCCCAAATGGGAAGGAGTGAGTGACTGGGGCTGATATCTTTTTATAAAGTCATTCCAGTGTTTAGGGATCCTTTGGAATGAGTAGCATTTTATTATTAGTCCTTAATCTCAAGATGATTTGCACTGCAAGTATTATTGTCTGTATTGTACAGCTTTTTAAGAGTGCTTATTTATTAAAGTGAATTAGCACTAAAAATATGCAAACCTTTGCTCATGGAAAAATGAAAATAGCCACAGCTTTTGAAAATGTTTTTGCAAACTGAAATTCTAGCTGCTTGAAATATAGTACTGAAGAGATGTGAAATCCAAACTGTGAAACTTTCCTCCTTTTCTCCCTAAGTGAACACTTAGGGAGTGTTCCATGCATTTCTATTCCTTTTACAAAGGAAAATTGTGCTCACAAAAGAAGATGCAAGGCCCTTTCTTCAGCTTTAATCTTCAGAAAGGACCAATACCTTTTCTGTGGACCTCAAGCCCATCTTAAATAGTATTGCTGTTATTATACGCATAAAGTCATCAAATCATGACTCAGTTGAAACACTTTGTAGATGAGGGCAGCTGTTTGCTATGAAGGACCCATTGTTATTTTTGAAACAGATGCTTTGATTTGTTGGAAGGAACTAATATGTGCTGATTTTAGCCCCAATCCAGTATGACACACAAGCATGTGCTTAAATCTATCATTACTCAGGAAAGCACTTATACATATGTTAAAAATTAAGAATGTGCTTAAGTACTTTGCTTAATGGGGATGATCTTGAGCACATATTTAAGTGGACTGCTGAATCTAGGCCAGAGTGTCCAGCCTAAGTTATTGTGAAGTTTTCTTTCCTTTTACTAATTTGAAAAGTTCAGACAACATAGCAATATTTTATTTCATGTCTTTTGCAAAGAAACAATTGTACATAGTTGACAAGGGGAATCTTGCAGGCCAAGTAGTGAGAATAGAAAAACCTGCACAAAACTATCATCAGATTCCTCTCCCTGGTATGTGAGATGTGACTCCATCTATGGCTGCTCTTCAGTGGTTGTGAATCTGTTTCAGATCTCAACTAAAGAGCCTGGCTTTAGATAGTATAGACTTCTTCTTTTAGCCTTGCTTCAAAATTTGATGATGGACAAAATGGCCATTGCAACCACAACCTGTATCACACATATTTTCAGTACATATGAGACTCTTACATCTTATATTGCAAATCACCAAATACAGTAAATAAGAGAAGATGTCTACTTTTTGAAGAACTAATTCTTGGTATAATTCTTCAATAATTGAAGTAGAACAACTAATTTATAGAAAGCAGATAGGGAAACTTATATTGGAATCTTCTTAAATTTCATCACATAGAGGCCTGAACCCATAGACTATTCTGAAAAGAATGATTAGATTTAAATTTTGGTCATTTGTTTTTCTAGATTAAGGGGAAAAATTGTTTCTAAGTATGTCTTCTATCAAAAAATGACTATGCAAATTTGATATGTAGCAGATCCTCAGCTATATATCACATCTACTTATTTCACCAAAATAAACTGTTTTCTGTTGTCAGCAACAGAAAGACAATGAGTCTATGAAAAAGCAAGATTGATTCCATTCTTCTTCATGTATCATCAAAGATGTCAAGTACATTCTGATTATTACACTTCTCTATTAATTCTGATGATGAAAAGGTGAGGAGAAAGACCAAAGCATGTCTGTCATGTTCCAGCTTTACAGAGTTGATTGGGAGAAGTACTGTCTTTTGAAGTCCTTACTGTCTCCTACACACATTTATGCATTAAAGTATAATTGCCATTAAAGTAATAGAAAACGTACTCTGATAATTTTCCACATTACCTCAAGTTCACTATATGTTCTGCTCTGCTGTTTCTTCTAAAACCTCATCTCTACTCAAATTTTGCTAATAATAAACATGTTTTTTATTAATACATCATGAAAAGAAAAAGCAATAATAAAGATGAATTGCACTTTGTAGTTTGATCATGGAAATATATATCCAGAGCTCAAATTAACTACAAAGCCATGCTCAAAATATTTTAAAGTGATGGACCTACTACAAAAAACTGCTTCTGTAATCACCAGAGAGAAACTAGTCTAAAAACATCAAAGAACCACTGTCATCTTCTCTTCTACCTCTTTAAAAGAAGGGATTAGTTGAGAGGCAGTTCAAAGTGCAAGCCAGAGCTGTTCCAGGGAAGTCCAGAATTTGGAGCAGGTGTTGTTACCATATGTGCTGGTAGTACATTCAGTAGCTGTGCAAGTCATCCTGGCTTAAAGGAGAAGAAAACCTGACTCAGAATTCCCAGGAGATCTCCCAGACAGTGAATCACAGGCTGAAGAATAGGAAGATACAGAAAGGCAGAAATAGAAATACTTTCTGGGGGTTACTATGAGGAGAAGGAAATCATGTTTAAAACAAAAAAAAGTAAAGCAGGTTAAAAAGCCAGAAGTTTCTCATTTGTTAGAGAGAGGAAAAGTGTTAAGTTAGAGATACTTTTTATCATTCACTCATAGGGTTCATTTTCAATGCAGAATTATTTTAGGAGACTGAGACCAGTATTTACTAATATTGGTGCATATCCTTCTTCAGCCATAAAGCTGTAACAAAGTGATAGCATCCTCTCCAGTGCTAGTTACCTAGTGTGGCAAAAGACCTGTAATACCCATCATCAATTCTCCTTTCTGCAGTGAACTTAGCTGGTCTGTGGGTTCATTCCTGATGCGTGACTGGAGAACTTGTTTGTACCCATTATCGGATTTACAGGAGGATATTGGAGTACTGTCATCATGTGAATGCCTCCCCTTTGTGTATTCATGGAGAATCAGTAATTGTCCTCCATGTGAAAGAAGAGTCTCATCATTAGGCTCATAGATTCACATTTGTTAGTCTGGGTCTGAAACACAACATATTGCAAGTGAGAAAGACTACAGACAGAAAGGAGTTTGGGCCCCAAGGAGCATGTGATGTTATATTCAAATATCTCTCAGATTTCATACAGAAGATGAATCTATTCAGTAGTATAAACCATGAATAATAGGTCTGGAATCTGACCTTTCAAAAATATAAGCAGAAGAGCTGTTCCACTTGCTCTGTTCTGTGCAGCTTCACAGATAAAAAGCACAGTTACTCCCAACTTCTTGCCCTTATTAAAATCAGTTATTGCTGTGATAGTTGGCCAAAAAAGCAAAACAAGGCTCTCATCTGCCCTCACTAGCAAGGCATCAAAGTCCTAACTTCAGCAAACACAAAACAGTGCTTAGTGGAAGTGCTTTGTACTCAGAGCAGAAGAGGAAAGGCCAGACTGTGTCTTGCTATTTCTATCCAAAGGAAGAGCGAGTCCACCTGCAAAAGAGTAATACGAAGATATGCTTAGATCTGAAGAGCCTTCCACCAAGGAGGTCAAGCGAAAGTGGACAAGAAATGATAACTTTGGCTCCTGCTTTGTCACTCATCACAGTTTGTGCCAAAACAGGGTCTGTCGAGCACTATCATTTTTCACAGTTAGACTGGAGTCATCTCCGGACGTTTTAGCATTGCCTGTTCAATCATTACACAGAAGGTTATAGTCTAACTCTAGCATCTGTACAGTCTCAGGATATTTGCATTGTTTCCAGTCTGGAATATGTAATTTCCTACTAACAATTGCTACAGATTGACTTTTGCAGATAGGGCTCCCACTCCATGAATTTTAGAGATGTGAGTTCACAGAGCAGTGGCCCACAGTGCCATGAGCTGTGTGTTACTGCCAAGCAGAGCAGTGTTGTGCATCTACACAGTGCAGACTTGTCTTAGGTTCTGGGAACAGAATAGCTGTGTTAACACAGTGCTGTGTCAATGTTAACGAGCTTTGTTCTCCTAAAATGCCAATTAGCTTGGTTAGAAAACCCCACTGAAATACTGGTACTGCCTTCCAGATTGGAGCCAGCTGATTTACTGATAAATAGGAGATCTTAACAGTCAATAGAGACACATCTAAGGCCTTCTTCAAGGTTCTGATTTTAACCTATGTACTCTACTACTAACTTGTGGGGACAGGTAAGATGATAGAAACATATGACTCAGACATAAATCAGTCTTAGAGGTTTTGTTTGTATGTTTTTTACTGATAATGCATAATTTAATGATAATGCATATCCCATAAGAGCTTGATACCTTGGATTCAATTCCATATCAAAGCATTAAATATCTTTCTGACTCAAGATGGCTCACTCTCTGACAGCTTAGAACAGAGAGTTTCCAGTTGTCTTGCCCAACTAAGTAAGAGCATAGTCTTGCAGGGGGATACAGTTCATCTAATTTTGCATGTCTATATTGTAGATGTCTGTATGAGTTAGTCATTCTAGATTGAATTCATAGTCCAAGAAAATAAACTGACAATTTTGAAGTGCAATTCATCTGTCCTATTTTAAATATCTCTGAGCTCATATCCTACACATGTCTGTTTTTCTCATTGATGAAAAGGGAGTCTTGGGTGACTACCTGAGAGACAAGAATCTACTTTAAAGATAGTCAATCAGTCAGATTAATCCTATTCAGGGGATGTAGCAAGTCACAGAGAAGTCAGGCAGGCATTAAGCCAAATCTATTCAATATATTTTTTTTATCTTGGTCCACTGAGAAATTGTACTGTGGTCCATTCAGCACGAAACAAATGAATACATTACAGCTGCTCTTCAAAAGGCAGGGTGATCACTGAAATATGGGACTGCCTACAGAAATGACTAAGTCCACACAAGATTACACACATCTTAGATCTCTGAGTTGGCTTGTCAAAATCTACTCATTCAGCTCTGATTACACCTTGCTTTTATATTTACTTAAAGACATATTCCAAAAAGTTGTGTTAAGTGTTCTGAGGAAACCAGCAACCATATTTTCTCCTTCAGACTGAAAAAGACTGGAATTTAGTTAGTGATCTCACTCAAGCCGGTATAAATCAAGAGTAATTACATAGAAACTGGTAGAGATAATCTACTATGAAGTGAGAATCTGTTCCCAACATCTTTAAAAATAGCAGCAAAGCTTCCATTAAATGAACGATAGAATGATGCAAGTTGATTCTAACGAAATGGTGTGGCCTTTTCTATATAATAGACAAAAATAGCATTGTAGCTGAACTATTGAATAAAAGTTTTCACTTAGCTTGCATTACATTTTTACTGTCATCAGAAAAGCATTGGGGAATAATAGCTTCCAATGAGTCTCTGCTGAAATTTTGGGATAATAAACTTTTATATCTTAATATTTATGATTCTAATAAACTACCACAATATTAAAATGAAAGACACAAACTCTGAGGTCAAAAACTACAATTTGTTGTAAGGGAAAACAATTCTGAATAATAAACCACTATTGAAATATAAGATCACTTCCTATAATTTAATAAGTAATCCCCTTGGTGATATATCCCGGATATTAAACTTGGTTTAACTCACTTGAACCAGCTGTTTTAAATTGGTACATAACATTCTGCCAAATGATAATACAAAAATAAGTATTCAATGACATGGTAACCATTTAGGTTCTGATTTTTACCCTCATTGTCTACCACAATGTGGCTAATCTGGAATTAATGAAATAATTAATTACTATTAGCCATAGTGAACAACAAATATAAAGATAACACTTTATCTATTGTCTCACCCATAGCACTGTTGGATAACCTGTCTGTCAATCATAGGTAAGTGGCTGGTTGGATAATACATATAATTGTCCCTAAGCCAGCAAATTTGTGACAAAGCAGTGTTTTTTTTTTCTCCCAAAGCTCACAGCATCAGACTTTACTTGTAAAATTTATTCAAAATATATTGTCTGACTCTGAGAAAGAAGAAACATTTTTAAAAGGTTCTGTCATGTTCAAACAAAAGCACTCCAAATTTAGAAGATCACTAGAATTCTATTTGTGTTAAGTGAGAAATCCCTCTTTAAAGGAGATCATGATTTACCCATTTCTAGCACCTTGTGAATGTCTGCTGATAGCACTGACCTTGAAGTCTTCAGTCCTATTTGTGTTACATAGCAGAAACTAACCCTGGTTAAAACCCTGGTTAAATAACCAGGTTAGAAAGATGAGGAAACAAAGCCAGATGTGCCATGCTTATCCCTAGTATGAGATGTTCACTTTATCTTACCATTGGTGAGAA
Organism: Nothura maculosa; assembly: GCA_032353885.1. Taxonomy (NCBI): domain Eukaryota; kingdom Metazoa; phylum Chordata; class Aves; order Tinamiformes; family Tinamidae; genus Nothura; species Nothura maculosa. The sequence continues at coordinate 726,173 of JAUBOD010001115.1, read as the reverse complement.
AGGTCTCTGCTCATGGTAAATGACCAGGTGCAACCTGTGATTTATTGAAGAAATGGAAGAACATTACCTGAAGTATAGACTCTTGCTCAATAATAAGGTTTTGAAGAGAGTGGAAATACAAACAGCAGTCACTATAACTGATCCTAAAAACTCATGATATGTGTTTCCATAGCAGGTGTCATTGTCCCCTGAGGAATCTCTCATTCTTTGGTCAGGAAAATATATGTTGTGTTGGCCATGCAATAGGACAGGCTACCAGCCATGAAAATGTGGAACCATATCCCACAGAATCTTGTGTGCTTGAGAGCTATGTGAGCTTGAGGTCTATAAAAATGACAGTTTTATTTACACAGTTGTTCCATTATTCCTCACAAAAGGGAAGAGAGGGGGATTGCTTAACATGCTTCTCATTTGTTTATTTTTCTTTATTGGATAAAAGTAGTGCTCAGGAAATAAGTGATGTAACTGATGGTACAGACTTGAAGAGGGATGTGCAAAAAGAGACATATATCTCTGACAGAGTACCGTATGTCAGGTTCTCTACTGATCCAGCAAATCCTTCTTCAAACAAGTGCCCTCCATGGGTGGGGAAAGATGACCAAGATTTTTTCCATTTGTGGATGAATTGTGGTCTAACCTCAGATCAACAGATGTAATCAACACTAATCCAAGCAAGTACTTAATTTCATTACAAACAAGTGTAGACTGCATTAGTTTGGGAGCAGATTCAGGAAAGACAATTATGGAAATAAAAATCTCAGACCTACTTGCAAAATTTATGACTGATGTTAATAGAAATGGTGGCTAACTGTCATATTAGGCTGAGCTGGAGGAACATCAGATTTTCATAAGAATCACCCCATAGTTAATTTATTGCCAGATTCTCATTGGTGTCAAATACGCCATGCAACACAGGAAAGAGCTATGTAGAACTGTCATTGCTCCAGATGGTTTTGCTGGCTTATTAGAGTGCAGCTTGTGGACTGAAGTAATCACTGAGAAGCAATGTATCCGTACCACTAAGTGAGAGATGCCAAGTATCTTCTGAATTTTGTGTTCATTGATACAACACCATGTGCTTGACCAATCAGATTGGCAGAACCACAAAATCATCTCTTCTAAATTTCGTACTTGTGGTTTTCCTCTTTTATTATGGTTGACCAAGTTGGGATACGGCACTGGAGCAAAGATACAACTTGTCGTTAAAAAGAGGCATCTGTGTATCTGGTCCTCATCTGATATGTATGGGAAATATTTGCATGTAGATAACTGAGTCATGCCTCTCTAGGCCTTGAAATAACTGTATTTCTCCGTTTCTATAATTTAGACAATATGACAAAATGCTGTAGGAATAAGCAGTTAGGATTTCCTCTGTTTGTAAAGCATCAAACACACTGGGGATATCAGGAACAATTCTCAAGTATTGTTTCAATGCGTTTGAAAGTGTTTGAATTCACTGACTATTCTCAGCATACAAGAACACACACACATGCATACACAAACAGATCTTGAAGGAAATCAGAGCATCTGAAGTAAAAGGTTTACTTTACTCTTGGTGATCTCAGCTACATTATTTACACACAAAATCTCTTAGAGGGAGCCATAAAAACACATCAAAGTGCAGTGACTTTCTTATGCCCCTCCTTCCCAAGCCCTACAACAGATTTTGCAGTTTATCTTCTCTTTCTGACCAGTCTTTTCCAGATCTCATAACAAAATGGAGTGAGTGAAAACTGAATTTTTTTAGGAAAAAATGTTGTTGAATATTTTCTTTCAGAAGCCGATTCTTCTCTGCTGAGCTTTTCACATCTTTTCCTAGAATCTTTCAGCCTTCTATCTTTGTGCCCTTAAGGGACTGTTTTAGGAGATCTCTGGTACACAAGGATGGTATCAAATCCCATGCCCTGGAGCCTTATAATTTGGAAGCACCATCTGGCTCTAGACACATTGCTGCTCTCCTGAGCAGTGTGCAAACCTGTTCACAAAACAAGTGAGCCTGTTCAGCAAATACAGTCCCTCAGAAAAGCGCTCAAATGATCTATTTATGGCACCTACCTCATCCCAGAAGCAATGGACCTAAATGTATATATTTGATCGCAAAGCAGGACCAGGGTAGGACTATGTTTGTTGAAACTTGTCCTGTGCACTACCATCTGTACAGCAGAAATTAGGTCTAGAGAAACTCAGTTTCTGTGTAACAATGAATTTCCTGCATGGCCATGAATAATTTGCTTCACTCCTCCACTCGTCAAGTCATTGGCAGCAAAATGGGCGTTTATAATGGGAAATAAGTACTTCTCATATAGGATTAGGTAGCAGTCAGCTGAAAATGGAGATAGCATAAGCACTCAGGCAGATAGAAACTTGCACATTCTCTCATTTGCTTTCTGGACTACCAGGGGACACAGTGCATGCAGAAAAATAAAGACATACCTGCACTTCAGTTTTTATAATGCACCCCACCTGTTTGAGTCATTTGGAGTTTAAGCAGTGACTGAATGCTGATTATCCACAGTAACCAACCAGAGTAGAAGACAGTGTCCAGAAAGAGATGGAAACATGAGTCAGGCTCCATCAGGCCAGCCAGCACCTGGGAGGTATGTGAACGTCTTGCTGTAATCACTTTTTTTTGCAAATTTTCAGCACCACCATGTCCCTTCTCAGATGAAGGGCAGGAGAGATGATTGCTTCATTATGTACCTATAAAATTTCTTTGCTTTAACACATCTCATCTTACACACTGTATAGCAGAATCACAATCTAGCCTGCATTTGGGAGAATAACACTCCTTGCTTCCTGTTCAGCATTCTCTCTACCCTTGTCTCTCAGGTGTTTGCAGAGTTTGACATATGTCTTCCACAACAGACCTACTCAAAGTTCACCTTTCATATTTCACAGGGGTGCAGGAATCAGTGTTGTTCAGAGTTATACATTCACTACAGTATGGTAGCTGTATTGGCTGCTACACCTTTACATTTCTGAATTACCCTTGGGTGTACTTTGACTATTTCCATCTTTAAGGTCTCCTTTTTCCTTATGAGTCCACCTGGAAAATGACTATAAAGCTTACAAGCTTTAGGGGGCTTGTTTTCTGAAGTTCACAGCAGCTCTAGTTGTTTTTAAGGGAGCTTATCACTTTATCAGATATAAAGGATTTTGTTATAATTCTGCATACCTATATATCTGTTTAAATGTTCAAAATAAGTTTGTTTTGTGCAGTTGCTATTCAGGACAGAGTCTGTTAAAATACAGATGTTAAAAACAGAATTATTTTCATTGTTGTTTTTAGCATAGTTTATGCAAAAAAAAATTTTTATCATGTTAAGTGGAAGCTTTAGCTTGGAAATCATGTTAAAACACTAATAAAACAGCAGTGTCTGGAAAATTAAATATTAATTCATTTAATCACATTGCTTGTGATTATTTTGTTCCTTATAATATTAGATAGCCTCGGATTATTCTTTTGACTGAAGGATGTTCTCTCTAGACTGAAAGATGTTAGCCTGGTAACAAGCGAGCACGGTCTGTCCCTTTCTAATAAGATAAACTAAGAAAATTACCAGTCATATAGCATTTGCTTTAAAAGAAGGTAATTTCCAAAAGGTGAGGAATGTTACGAGCAAAATTCCTGGAAAGTGTAATGTAAGCAGAAAACTGAATTAAATTTGCAAGTTCTTTTAGAAGAACTTATTAAATGGCTAAAATAAAAACCATGATTTCACAATCAAGAAGGAGCAAACTTTGGCTAAAATCCCAAACTCATTCTGCGGAAATCAGAAATATAAAAGCAATATCTAACATAGGGACATAGAAAAGGAGGAATTAGTAATTGGTATGAATGGGAAATTCCAAAAACAAAAAAAAAAAAAAAAAAGAAAGAAAAAAAAAATCTTGGAAGCTAAAAGCTTTGAGGAAAATAATTGATGTCATTAAGAAAAGAACAGGGACTTTTAAAACATATTAGAAAAAAAAGTATTGTATTGTAAGTATTGTATCTAATGATAAGATTGTATTGCTGCGCGCAATACAATCTTATCATTAGATTAAGATGTTAAAACTGCTAATACTGATAGAGAAAAATGATAAATGTTCAGTAAATATTGCTTTTTTATAGTTGGGGAAAAACAGGACCATTTAATCACATCATATCACATGAGGATGATTAAGTTCTTTCCAGTCTTTTAATAACCAAGAAGGATTTTAGACAAAAACTATTAAATATTTTTAAATCAGTAGGCCAGATAGTTTGAATCCAAGACTCCTCATCAGCTTCCCAAGCAGGCAGCTGGATTGCTAACATTACTTCTGAATAAATTTTGAAATACTGGAGAAATTCCAGAAGACTGGAAGAGTGTGAATGCTGTGCCAATATCCAAAAACAGTAAATTAGGAAAGTTAACTGGACATTAATCCCAGCCAAAATAATGGAAAAGCTGATATAAGAATAAGTCAATAGTATAAAGAGCTGGCAAACTCACAGTTCTAAAAAGCAACCAGCCATGGGGCACACTTTGAGGTTGAATGGTAATTTTCAAAGATTCTCTTAACAGTGACCACATCCAACATAAAATATACTTAAAATATTGGCAGAAGACAGTTGTTTATGACATCAAGACTGATGCAAAAGGAAATAATTATGAGATTCATGAAGTGAACTGTCTTTTTTGGCCAGGTGAGACCATTTAAACAAACTAGTACAATAAAGTGAAATTTATATCTAGGAACTCCAATACACAATTATGGGCTGAAATCTGGAAAGTAGTGGTTCTAAAATGGTTCACAGAGTTTTAAAAGTGAAACAAATGAACATAAGTTCCTAATGTAATTCTGCAGGGGAAAAAAAAAAGATTATATGAAACTTTTATTTTATAAACTAACAAGTACAAACAAGGTGATGATTTTACCTCAGTATGTAGTATTGATGAGGTTGCTATTAGAACCTTGCATGTACATCTGGTGTCCATATTTTTAAAAAAATAAAAAATTGGAAAGAATGCAGAAAGCATCTTCAAAATTATTTCAGGATGGAGAATATATCTAATAGTGAAGCACTGGCAATAATCTGTTTAGATTATGGTAGATTTAAGAGTGGCTTGATTATGTATTCATGTACATTCATTAGGAAAAACACTCAACACCGAAAGCACATTTAAACCAAAGGAAAAATCTGACAAAGAATCAATGGGTACAAGCTGAAACAAGAGGAGTTTAGTTTGGAAATAAGGCACATTTTTCAGCAGTGAGAGCAATTACTCAGGAAAAGAAACTACAAACGAAAGTAGTGAGTTCTCCTTCTCTTCTTACCAGTATGGGCTATGTTTCAGGATGATGTGCTTTAGCTGAAAAAAGCTAAATTAATCTTACCTTATCCTAGTGCCCATTCTCTCAGAATCACAGAATCTTCAAGGTTGGAAGGGACCTGGAGATCATCTAGTCCAACCTTCCCGCTCAAGCAGGCACACCTAGAGCATGTGGCACAGGGCGGCATCCAGGCGGGTTTTGA
>JAUBOD010001115.1:662322-703796 GCA_032353885.1 Nothura maculosa | reverse complement strand
AAACATATCACTAACCTCATGGAACCTAGAAATACCAAAACAGGGGATATTTTTAGCCTATTTAGCTACTTAGGGGTAGTAAGTGTCTGTTTTCATTAAAATCTTACCACTGTTTTTCCCAAATGTCAAATTGTAAAGTTGGTGACTGATGCAGGTGAGATTACCTGAGCCATGAAATCCCACTGCTTTAGGTGGCAGTGGGCTTCCCGTGACACTGCCGGAGAGCTACTTTACTTTGATGGAAATTACGATTGCTTCCAAGTTGGATTAGGACATCTTCAAGATCCAACTCATTGCTTGGGTAGTTCTTGAACTTCATGTGGAGTGTATGCACAGAAGGTGAAATATAGGATTGGACATCAAAGTGCATCTTGGTGCATAAAAAGTACAATTTCCTTCCTTCCATGATAAAAGGCTTTATTCTTCTATTTTCATACATAATTTTTCTTATTATTATTATTATTGTTTGCATATGAATGGGAAGACAATCTAGGCTCAGTTCATTCCTAGCTCTGTCTTTATAATAGTTCCATCACTGTGTGAGGAAGCACCTTTTATTAGTTTGTCTTCTGTTCTAAGCTCCTTTGCATTCTGTGGCATCAGGCAACTGAAGGGAGCTGTTGTTTCTCCTCGTCTTATCATTCTCATAACTCAAAGGAGAATCAAAGGTTCCTGGACCGCCAGAAGAAGACCGAATATGTTGGAAAGTCTATTCGAAGGAGTCATATTGGAAGATATTTGAGACTGGAAATTCTTAGGAGCGGTGCTATCTTGTACACCCAGGTTGGGTGTGGAAGGAACATGTGTGGTTGTCCATCTTGTATTTGACTAATCCGATTAATGTCTGGCAGAGACAGAGAGTGCAGAGTCAACAGCAGCCAAAGCTGACATTTTGTCAGCCTCGCACAGAACACGAACCTGGAAGGTTTGGGGTTGAATTTAGAGTCTCAAATTGCCATGTGTGAGGAGGTTCAAAATGCCACAGCTAGCTTGCCCTTACATAAGTCTATTAAATGAATTAGTTCTGCAGCACGGAACAAAATGTAATTCAACCCTGCTGATAGGTTGGTAGATTAATCACAATTTACAGCTTTGCAGAGAAAGATATAATAAAAAGAAAAAAAAAGAGAAAAAAAAAAACAAAAAAGATGAAAGATGAAAGGAAGAAAGAGAGAAATAGAAAAAATATAGTACTCAAAGTCTTCAGCTTCCAGTTACAATTGGTAAATTTTTTACAAGACAAACAATCTCTATGTCTGTTTTTTTTTTTTTCCTCAGTTTTCCAGCTGAAAATAAAACTGAAATCATTTTGGATTTGGACTACTTTCAGTTTCCAAAAAAAAAAAAAAAGGAATCAGACAATTTGGGGTTTTCTTCTTAAAAGCAACTACGGATTTTTCAAAAACATTTTTCATTTTTGAGTTCTTTTTGAATAATGGAAGAATGTTGATGAAGATGATTTTTCCTTTAAAAAATCTTCAACTAAAAATTCATCAAGCTTAAGTGTTAATCCCTGGCAAACATTATCTTCCTCCTTTCTTCCAAATGATGTATGTGATCTTTCTCAAACTGTTCTACTTTGAAAGTCAGAAAAATAGGCTGCATTTCAAAAAAGCGAGACTCCTCTATACTCTTGAGAGTCCACAATAGTTTTGCAGGGCTTTTTAAGAGTGAAGGATAGCATTTTGGAGCATTTCACATCCCAGTCAACAGTCAACACAAGACATTTCAGTGACAAATCCCAAGTATTTTCTAACCTGAACTTTTCTATGTCATGCCAGAAATATGAACAAGTTTTTCAGAAGTTACTTCATGCGTTATTATTTATTAAAATAAATGTATGGTCTCATTTCCCTGAAATACTTTTCATTTTACAGGGGATATTTGAGATCCATTATTTATATTTTTTTTTTACTCTTCCATAAAAATGTGCTATTTCTTCATTTGTATTGAAAACCATGTGCAATAGGAACAGTGATGCCGAATTCAGAGTTATTTACTCTAGTGGCAGAAATCCCCTGAACGCAATTATCCTGGATGAGCATTTTCATGTTCCTTGCTCAGAGCCTTCAAAACAATGTGTTTTGCCCTCAGTTGACTGAGAGGGCCTGAGTTTCAGAAAATAGGACTTCAATGCTTCCTGAAAGTGTGACAGCTTCAAAGCATGTCCAATGAGACCCCAGAACCGCCAGTCATTTTGGAAAAAAAAATTGTTGCTGTTTCTCTGATCCATTGTCTTTTTCAGAGTGGCACAACTGAGTTTGCTGTGCACAATTCCCAACAAACTGATTGATGTGGAAGGCAAGCCAGGAAAATCTCTGCTCCACCTCATTCTGCGTGTTCCATGGTCCAAAATGTTCAAAAACTTCCCAGATGGGGAAGCTATTTTTTCCTTTCTGTTCCTCTATATATTTCTTCTGTAATTTGCATTATTCCTGGATAACTCACATTTTTATTTACTTTCTTCCATGGCCTGTAACCCTTTATACAGTCTCCTGTCTACCACGGCCTTGCAAACTTATCCATTGAATTCCTTCTAATAAAGTGGTCCTGTAAATTGGAACAAAGTAAGCAAAGAGATTCCATGACTAACTTCATGCAATACACACACACACAAACACACACCTTGTTTTATCATCCAAATGAAATCTGCAAGCAGTCAAAATGCTTGCATGCAGCCTTGTGCTGTAATGACATTTGTAATAAGTTCTACTCTCATTGCGGTATTATATAACCATCATCACTGCAGCTTACGTCTTCATTCCTTCTTATATTACATGACCAACATTAAGATTAGTAACAGCTTTTAAAAGATGTCCATATACTAGTAATTTATCACACACACATTACATAAATAAATAAATAATATGTACACACATATATATCAACTTAATTGCTGCAAATGCAAGTACCTGATTTCACATAATGAATACTTTAAGGAAGCCTGTACCCCACAGATATTAATTACAATGTCTGAACAAGAGGCCTCGTTCTTACCCTAAACAAGCTACATCCATAGGACTTTTGAATTTATACTGATGCTCTTCACAGTCCTGTCTAATTAATTTTCAGACTAAATCAAAAAAATATATATAGTCCTCAAAGAAAAGGATTTTATTTTTAGCATATGAGATATTTTTGGAGGAAAAGCCTGGAGACAAGTATTTTTAGGATATTTATTTTTTTAAAAAATGTATATTTCATTTATATTGTTTTAGTCTCAGGGGGTAGCAGCACTGCAAGAATTATCCTAGCAGCAAAAAAAAAAATTAAAAAAAAAATTCTGGTGCAGTAGTGTACATCTGGAATAGTTTCCTTTGCCTTTCTCGTAATTTGTCGTGGTGTTGGTTTTTCTGGTAGCAGGTTTGTGCCATCACCCCAGAGCCGTGTTTCTTTCCAGGAGTGTGCGCTCCTCTCCGGGACTGCATAGGCAGCCGACTGCAAGCACCGTCAGCTGCGGTGACACCCTGGACACCAGGCTTCCCCCCAGAAGAAACTCCAGCTCACATGGTGCGCCCGCAGTTTCCAAGGAAATCTGCGTGACTTTGGACTGTACACATTTTTTGGGAATGCTCCCAGTAAATCCGAAGGGGATGCAGTCTTGCAGCCTCTGAGCACACGCTGGGCTGCGTAGAGCCCTGCTTGTGTTTTTACTCTGTTAAAAAGACACCATTATGCTAAGTCTCTAATAATTGCTAAACTGTTGCACTTAGCAAATTTCCATGAAAGATATACAGGTCCCCCGAGATGTTCTGGCACAGGAGTGTTAAGTGCAGCATCCTTATTTTTTAAGTAGGTGATTCTTTGCTACATAAATGTCCCCGGCTGCTGCACACACAGAGGTAAGATGACCCTCTGGAGACATTAACAGGCGTTTTTTTCCTCCTCGGTACCTTATTCACAGCCATGAGGTCAGGCAGAGTCCTCCCTCTCCACTCCAGCCCCACTTTGCTTATTTGTGTTTATGGTACACAAGGCAGTAGATAAACAAGAAAGGTTTTAGACACTTTCTGTTCTTAGCTAAACCTTTTAGTTACACATTAGGGAGCAGAAGTGTGGTACGACCCTCTGTTTATTTGTGGTTCTTTTAAGTGATGTCCAGAGACCTACATTTCATGGTTGTTTGAAAGTTTATATAACAGTGGGAAGCTGTTAAACAGCAGTTTACCTTCACTTTTATTTTTTTTCATCATGTAAAGGGTTTGAGATTAACACTCAGTCTACCATATTATTTCAGTTCTGCTCAACATTCCCCAAGTTTTCTTTACCTCCAGAATTTATGTTTCCTCTAAGTAGTGATAAGAGCATTCATGTCACAAAATTTAAAACCTGTTTAGTAACTATGGACTTTAAAGTACTCTTTGAAAGTTTTGCAATTAAAATAGTGTTCAGCCCTCACAAAAAAAAAGATAGAAAAAAAAAAGAAAAAAATCTGCATACTTTGCATTTTAGATCTATCAGTGAGGCAAAATATACTTCCAAAAAGATTTTTTTTTCTTCTTCTTCTTTGCATTCTATTGAGTAATATGTAATTCAATCTTTTAAATTAACTGGAAAATGTTTTTGAAATGTTTGCAATCTTCTTGCATGTCTCCCAGTTCCTAGAGCTTTATCATTTTCAAACTTCCTCAAGATCTGCCTGACACTTGACTGTATTCAGAATATAAACGTCTCTCATGCAACTGAAATCCCCCCTTTTTTTCCCCTGTATAATTTGACCCCGATTTAACTTTCTCAAAAGTCAGTGGTAGCTTTGCACAGCTCCTTTTTTTTTCTGCTTTAAATAGCTACAGTCCCTTCCAAAAGACGATATTTGTTTCAATAAGAATGAAAAGAAACCAAAGTCCAAATTAAACATCTAAAACTTTATTTACAAGCCAGATCTGAATGCAGAATCACTTTAGGACATTGGACATATTGTACTTGGGATCATCTTAAACCTTCAAGCTAAAAAACATAAAACAATTTTAATGTAGATCACTTAAAATATAAATTTGATTTTGACTAAAAAAAGGTATAAAAACTGCCAAAATCACTGCAAAGTATACTATATCTTGGCTTCTTATGCTTGTATGAAGCAAAAACTCACTTTTTAATTATGATTTAAAAGTTTTGCCTGAAAGACAAGCCAGTTTTTTTGTTTAAAAATTATTTATATCCAGGAATATTTCTGGAAGAATATGGATAGAATTGATAGTAAAATAATTTTCATATAATTCCATTAATTCCATCTTTTTTTTTGGAAAGCTCACAGGACAAAGTCATATCCCATTAATTCACAGTGATCACTGAAAGGCCTAAGAAAATTACAAATCTGAGCCAAAAAGTTTTAGCAGACCACTACGCGATGAATCCTTATTTTAGATTAAAAAAAAGATATGCTGTTCCCTTCCTGTTAACTTGGTGTAGTATTTATAATTTAAATTATTGTATTTTATAAAAATACTTTGTTAGGATTTTGAATTCTTGCTATATAACATTATGTGTTTATAATTGTTTTAGGGAACATTTCTGCATGGAGATTCAGCCTGTCAGGATGCAAATGTGTAAAAATATTCTACACCTCAAATGAATGATTGAAATGAAATTTCTCTTCTAATGTTGCTGAAAACTCCAGAGTCCTTGAAGACAAATTTTTATTATTAGCATTATTAATATTTGTCAAGCTATTCTTTCTGCTCTCTCATTGTTCCTAAAAGAAGATCTTGGTGAGTGACAGAACTACAAATCCAGTCAAATATCCTGAAAACTGGCTGCAATAAGCTTTGCCACAGTGCAATTCTATTTAGGGTGCAGAAAACTGAAAATCATACACATGCATTTTGAACATGCACGCTGCATTTACAGAGCCACTTAAAACTGCTGACAGCTAAATTGTTTGGAGGAAAACAGCCACACAGAATCTCTTAGAGCGTGATACTAATGCAGATTTGCAAGGACGATCACCAGTGCGGTTCTCTACAAAAAGTAAGCAGCAGGACTAACTTTTGCACATTTATCCTACGATCAGCCCTCAGTTAAAAGCCAGATGTGGTGCAATTGCTCTAATTCACTGTTAATAACTTCCCCCTCCTCAAACACGTGTGACACAAAAGAAGAGATTAAAAAGATATAAAGCCATGTTTAGGCCAACAAGTTGTTAAGTCGCTAGAGCAAGGACAGTTTTCTAAGTACAATCATTTCCTCCAACAAGGTAACTCGTGTAAACACCATCAGGGTCGTATTGTTTGTTCTCTGCTGCCAGATGGGGGATATAAACCATGCAGAAACAATTTCAGATTTCCACCTCTGATTAGTTCATCTTGAATATTTTCACAGTGTGAATCTGGAAGTCAGAAGTTTACATAATGGTTATAAATTAGGGAGAAATTCTGCTGCCAAGAAAGTCACACTCAAGCAAACAAACAGTCTCCTTCCTAACATGTTTTAGGTGTTGCTTATCAAACACATTTGCAGCTCTAGGTGGAAAAAAAAGCTTCAACTCTTGGTTGTTTTTTTGGATTGCTCTTTTCCCATTGCCAGTTATTTATCCGAAGCGGTGATTTACCCATTTAGCAACTGACCCTTCTCCTCGCCTTCCTCGTGCCCCTTAGAGCCCGGCTGTCATGTGGAGAACCGAGGGGTTGTCATAGTCTAGAGCTCCACCCTTAGGTCATTCGAAAACCGACAACTTGAGAAAATTTCGAATCAGCCGAAAACCATATCCTCGACCAATTACAAACTTAGCTAAGCAAAAATGCCCCGAGTCCTTAATAGTTAAGCGATTTGCTTCTAGGCAGTCGAAGAGCTGACTTGATCCAGCACTCACCAGCCATCTCCGTGAGGCGCTTTGGTGGGAGTCCTCATCCACCAGCATACACATTCCCTTATCCATCAGAGGGTTGCTTTTGCTGGCTTTATAGGCATCCCCCAAACATAAGTCCTAATAACAGTATTATCTTACAAAATCTCAACAGAATGCCAGTTCTTATTAGAATCTATGGTTTCTGTGGTGAAAAGAAAAAAGATCAGTGTGTAGCTGTAGAGCAGATAACAAATACCCAAGCAAGATTTATGCAGAGCCAACTCTCTGAGGCATAGGCAGATGGAGTAGGCAAAAGGTAAAGTTTACACATTCTTTTCAAATGGCTTGGCTGAGTGATAAAACCAGCAAAGCACTTGCTTTTATTCCACAGTCATTTTGATTTAAAATTCTTCATGTACCAGTTATGTAATCAAAATTTCTGATTATAGGAACTACAGGAGTAAATTCTGCCCTCTGATACGGGCACACGTTCAGCTTTCCTTTAGGATCATATGGGTTAATGCACATGCATGTCAGGGCAGAGTTTAACACTATCTCTGCAGTACAGGGAATAGGTTGGGTTAAACAAGCTGGTTTCGTTTAATGCAAAGAATGTTTAAGAAGAAATGTCAGAGTTCAGTTCTGCTGGCTCGTGAAGTAAATCAGGAATCACTGAAGCCAGACACCTATTCTGATCTTATTCAATTTTGCACTAGGATTACTCCACTGACATAAATCAGTGCTTTACCAGGAAACCATCCCGCTGACATATGAATAGTTGATAAACTTTATGCAAACAAGAGAATCATAGGGCTGTTCAGGTGAGTAAATTTATTCATGCAGTTTAAGTGTATCCTAAAGTTACATGCATTTTTGTTCCTGTTGCTGTTGAAGTATTTTCAGCTAAATTTGACTTTTCTTTTGGAAGGATTTTTTTTTCTTTTGCAAGAAAGATAATTTTATTTTCTCTTTCCCTTCCTTTCTTTTTTTTTTCTTTTTCATTACCTTTTTCTTTATTTTCTTTCTTCTTCTCTTCCTCTCCTCTCCTCTCCTCCTTTTCCTGGCACATACATTACAACATACACATGAAAAAAGTCTTCAAATATATTTTTCAAAATTTTGTGACACAACAGACTGTTTTGACCTTTTAGCAAAAGCTCTTACATTTTTTTAAGAAGGGCAAAGAATGTTTTCCATTTAACTCTTTTGCTTGCAGAGGCAGGGACTTACTGCTTTTCCAGAAGGAAGAGCAGATCCAGTCCTGCAGGCAGCACCGCAGGCAGAATCCACATCTAATTCATCTGTGGCATATTAGCCTGTATTTTCCCAGGGGGCAAGGTTTATGCCCACATATTCCTTGGATATTTATGCCACAAAATGCCCGTACACTAAAGAGTCTTGAATAGTGAAAGCATGCATTGAGGAGTATATGTATCCCATTTTTGTGGTTAAATCGTTATTTTTTTTTTAATCTTTTGTCAAGATCCAAGCAGAAACAGCTCCACCCATGCCATGTGTTGTACTCCTATGTCCCCAGCAAAGTCGGCGGTGTCCATCTGCGAGGCTGGTGTTCCACAGCCCAGAGTTTACAAGGTGAAACCTGCTGTGTGTGAGGGCACAGGCTCACTGCAGGTCACGAAGTTACAAAACACGCTTAATCACAGCAGCTAGTGCTAGCGAGCTGTGCTGCTGAGCTGCTTCGTGTGGTGGCTTGGCTTGAGGCTATCCTCTCCAGAGGGAGCTTCGCTCTCTGGTGAGCGCTCTTGGCCTTCCCACCACTCCTGGCTCCGCTCTCCTTCACAAGCTGTTAAATGGCGCCTCCTACCTACCAGCAGCAGCAAAGAGTCTCTCGGTTGTTGAAACTTTCCCTGCGGTGCCCTGTGGAGGTCCTGCAGGGGCTGCAAGGCCTGCCCTGAAATGTCAGCATCCCCCGTGCCCTGCGAAGAGGCTGCACTGGGTCCTGAAAGGTAGCCCCTCTCATCTGCCTTGCCCTGCTCCTGGTGCAGTCAGCTCGTGGTGGTTTGGCCTGTCTAGAAAGCCACATGCCAGCTTGGAGCCCACCAAGTAGCATTGGGTGCCAGGACCTTGTGCTGGGCAAGCAAAGTGCCAGGGATCCGCCGCAGGAGAGGTTGTGACATGTGAGGCCAGAGAAGGTTAGGCTGGTTGAGATGAATTTCACCCAGTGTTAGATGTCTATAGGGTTGACATCTGAGCTTTCACTGGGCATGGAGCAGGGAAAGGCTGACAGCTTCAGAACCAATGTATCCCACTCCACCCAGTGAGCCAGGTGTATCACTGCCCACAAATGGCCCTTCTTCTACCCAATAGCTCAGAAAATGCATTTGCAGCACAGAAGTCAGAGGAATTTTTGAGCTTCCAGGTCACCTATATTGACAGCCTGAAATCTCTTTACAAACCTCAGCTCTAGGAGATACTACCTGCAAGGGCTTTGCCACCTCTTGGAACATTGGGGCCTTCCTCTATGGCCAAGTAATGAGGAACACTTCTAGGAAGACTTAACGGCACTCAACTATCTAAGTCACTATGTCCAGCTTGAATCTGAGGAAAAGTTCTAAGCCACAGCACTGTTAGATGCTGTAGTGCATGGGAAAAACTATACTGTGAGGCAAGCACTTTACAGAAGTCCAAAAGTTAAAAGGGAAACACATTTTAAATATTTTCTTGAATCAAGAATCAATTTCTGTCTAACTGCTTGAGTAAGTCTCTCTTGCTTTTTCTGAAGTTGGACGTGCCAGAGTTTTACAGCCTGACTGCTGCTGTTATGCCTTTTCTCCATGTTATTTTGATTCTGTTACACTCAGGTTCAGAACTCTGTGCATTAAATGAGCTTAAAACAGTCAGATAATAAGGATAACATCAAATAATGAGAGAGATTGCTTTCTCTCTCATAAATTCTAAAGCCAAATTATTTTTGAAAATGTATAAGAGACTGAGCCTTCTTGTGCAACTATAACAGCCTATTTTTTTCTATTTCCCTATATTAATATAACTCTAGATGAAAACTCAAGACAAAAGAGATAGGTGCCTCTAAAACTGATGTCTTTAAACTGCAAGAGTTTTCTTAATAAATATATTTTTTCAGATTTTCAAATCTTTTATTGTAAAATATTTTAAATTAAACTTGCAAGAATTATATCAAGCATGTATTTTGCAGATATAATTGAGACTATTATGGATAACTTCAAACAAAAGCTGTAAGTTACTAGTGTTCCTTACATAGACTTCCTTAGAATCATAGAATCATAGAATCTTCAAGGTTGGAAGGGACCTCTAGAGATCATCTGGTCCAACCTTCCCTCTCAAGCAGGCACACCTAGAGCAGGTGGCACAGGGTGTTTGGAAGACCTTCAAAGAAGGAGGTCTTATATTATACATATGACAATACATTCAAATGGATATAGAAATCTCAAGTAATATTTGAAAGGACATATTTTAGTCCATATACATGCATATTTTAGCATACATCTCCATGTATTCCCTTCTGGGTTTTGTGGTTATAATAGATAAAATGCACCACCTGGATGTTTCAGCCCTAAAGAACGCAAGACTATTGCAGTCCTCTGAAAACATCTCTGAACTATGTCAAGTGACAGTCCTAGTTGTGCTTAGCTACATTTTCCAGTCCCATGGATCATACCTATCTGTTCTGTGAACGTCGATCAAACTGAAATTGTATAATAATTGCTGGCATTTGAATCAGCATGTAAAATAACACTTCCCAGAATATCTCTTAAGACTTACATTCCACAAAGTGCTGCCTTTCTCTTATAAACACAACTAACTAAAGGAAGAATGTATAAACTCTCCCTTCACTCATTTTTTTCCTTCTTTCTTTAGTAGCGGAAGAATCCTATCTAATTTGACAGTATTGTCCCCCTCAAACTTTTCTTCAGGGTCCAAAAAAGGCACAGCCCCATGAGTCAGATATATTCTGGATGGTTTCCTATCAAGGCATTTGCCTATATTCCCACTAATAACATCTCTAAAATCCATTTTTCATACTAGAAGCATTACACTGCTGCCACAATGCTGTGGTAACACATGACAAGTATTTGCCTTATATATTCTAGATAATTTTCACACCTTTCGGTTACTTCCTTTTTTTATTGTTTTTTTTCTTACATTCAGAAAAGTCAAATGCAGCAGAAGAAAGTGTGTGGACTGCAGGCATATTATGACTATTTAGAACTTTTACTGTGTTTGCTTCTCACATGAACAAAAAATGAGAAGGGGCAGACTTCTGTTGTTTTCACTGAAATCCCCAAAGTCCCCTATATCGTTTTGTTTATAAGCCACTGTTGTTAAAAAAAAAAAGGAGGGAAAATGTTTTTTTTTCTCTCCCAAATATAGCTGCGCCAGTAGAAACACAGAAATTTGGTCTAAGTACCTAGAATTGTGTTAGCTGTATCTAGTTAAAGAATATTGCTTCTGAGTTAAATATAAATTCAAAATTGTTGCATGAGCATGTATATTGTACCCATATGTACAACAGGGAGTCCAGCAAATCATGTTTACTTTTTTTTCTTCACCTTTTGTTTTACTTGTTAATAACACATTTCATTTAAAAATGAGCAGAGAAATGAAGGAGAAAGAAACTGCTGAGTTTGATAATTTCACCATTTAAACTACAGCAAATAGGCTTTGAGCTTCAAAAGGCTTTGACGTGAGTGGGAGAATCGAAGGGTGAGTGAAAACCATTCCCAGGACTACTACTTGCTGGAATCAATTTTCTGCAAGGCTGGTTTCATAGCACCACATCACATCAGATTACATTTTGGTTATATCTTTTCTTTTTTTTTAGGTATTATGCTAATTTTTTGAAGTATAATTTGCAAAAATATCACAGAATTCAGCCTACATTGCTGAATACTGCAAAACCGCAAGAAACGGGAATGCTTTCATAAGTATATTTCAGCATGACTGTCATTGCTATGCCAGTTTTCTCAGAGCTGTTGATGTGCTTTTTGATCAGGCAAGAGTTAACTGAACTCAGCATAAATCCGAGCTATTCACTGAAGAGAAAGGCTCACTGTAGCTTTGTCCACACTAAGGAAAATATTGTTAAAATGCCCAGTCATCACTACTGGCTTATGATGCTTTGTGAGAGTGAGTGGAATCTTCCTTTTCTTCTAAAACAATAAAACAAATCTCTCAGAATATTTTGATCTCTTAAAAATAATCCTTAAACTTAAATACATTTCTGCCTCCCAATACATAAAAAAATCTTTCAGTAAATGGTTTGTGTTTGATACTGAGTAGGCAACATTGCAACACATAAGGAAATCTTTTTCTGAAAGTCAGAAACATCTGTAACTACAGTTAAAATGCATATAGCACATTACAATGCCCAAATTTAATTGAGAAACTCACTGAACAAGACGCTTAAAGTAGAATAATTACAGATTTTACTGTAATCAGCTGTGTCTGTTTCAATTCCTCTTAACTAAGGAGAACATGGACAACTCATGACTGACAGCAGTGGGACTGCGTTTATAGGCAGTAAACCGCAGTTTTGCCCTACTGCACCAGGGAAGTGGTCTTTCTAGTCTGATCAGTTAGTTATTGATTCTTAGGAATCTCAGACAGGGACACTGCAGTGAGAAATGTGAGTCCTCTGTTTGCAGCTGGGGTCAGTGGAGGAGTTCTAGCTGATTTTACAGTTCCATCTCTGTAATTGTGTGTGGGGGTGATTCAACAGCATCAAGGTCTGCTCAGGCTCAGAGTCCCTCACCAATACCATCCAACTGCCAGAAGTGGAAGATGGAAGAGGGGACCACACATAGCCACAGCTCCTGCCTGTTAACAATTAAAATACGCCTTAAAAAAATTAACAATGAAAACTCTTAGCTATGTCATATTCATTCTCTCACACATGAATTACGAGGTGAGCCCTTACTTACACACATAGTTTTGATATCACACTTCCCACGCTGTAACATAGACTCCTTTACATATTTATTCAATGCAGGATGGCTGGCAGCAAATGATACACTCTGGGTTTTCATGAATATGATGTGTGCATATAAATTTGGTATAGTAGGAAGCACATGAATAAAAACTAGAAAGCAAGTAAAACCCATTATATCATTGCTGTGTCCCCGTAGCATGCTGAAAATGGAGTTGGCTGAATCACTTGCACCTTTGCAGCTGTCTTTATAGGTATGAAAATGAGATACTGACTTGGTAATTGTGGCATGCTTTTAGTGTCTGAGACACTAAAGCAGAGGTCCTAGAACCATGGGCCCATGTCAGCATGGTCCAATGTGGCACAATGCCACAGCATGTGCCCAGGCTCCCTAATACAGCTAACGTATGGTCCTGAGGTTAACCTTAGGTCATACGCCACAGTCTCCTTTGGGTCTGTCACATACAAGCATGTCTGTCGGCAAGGCTGTAGAGCTCCTGGAAGAGCCTGGCAAGGAGTCAGCCTTGCTGACTAAAAGAAGCCTTTGGGAAAGCAGCTGCTTGTGTGGCCTAACAGCATTGCACCCCTCCTTCTGGCTGGCTGGCTTCCTTCAAAGCATCTCATGAAGCAAGCCTGCCTCACAAGCAGGGTTTCAGGATGGTGCTCCCTAGGCAGTCATTGCTGACAAACATGTTCAGGTGAGCTCTGACCTGCCTGTGCAGCACTAGCCATGCAGGTGAGCAGTTTTAGGAGAGCCAGGAAGTCAAATATGGAGAGCAGAGCAGATATGTCCTGCATGTGGTGGGCTGGGACTGTGCAGACCACGCAGAGCTGCCTGCACTCTCAAGGTTTGCAGCCAGGCTAGTTGCCCTATACTCCTTTTGTGCTGTGTGGATGGAGAAAGGCACTTCTGGGGTACAGTGTGCTAAATTGAAACGAGGCTATAAAAAGTAGGTTGGAATCACACTGTGCATACACTTGTTTTATCTCCTTTGACTAACAGTAGCTCCAGAGTGACTAAAGGAGATTTAGATGCCCACAATATAAACAAGATTAGGTATTATGAATTCCCTCCAGACTTAGATTGCAAATTCAGAAACAAGCCTGAGACTTTCTAACAATGCCTCTATAATGCCTCATCCTGATATCTTTTTTTTTTCTGAAAACAGACATTAAAAATGAAAAAAAAAAACCATGTAGTGTGGTATGCCTATCAGTTTGCCTGAAAGGAAAAGTTGTATCTCTGTTGTGGAAGCACCATTTTCTAGAACTGGATTGTCACAGAGTTTCACAGAATGGAAAATTAAAAAAAAAAGGGGGGAAGCAGAAGAGGAAAAAAAGAGGGGAAAAAAAAGAAAATGAAGACTGAAAGAAAAGGTATTGAGGGAAAAGAAACAGAACCTCACACAGCTGTAACTGGGAAGCTGTCAGTTGTCCCTTCGTGCCCAGCAAACCAGGTTAGATCATCAGCTGCCCTTCCCTGATAGGGTTTCTCAACTTTCACAGTAATACAAGAATTTGCTGCAGCTGAGTGCTAGCTGTGCCATTTGACAGGGTAATTCTTCCCAGGACAGCTGTGGCACAAGTACAACAGCAATCACCAGATGGCACTGTTACAACCTTTTATAAATAATTTTAACAGTTTCCCAAGGAGCAAGTAGCAAACTGATCGATTTAAGTCTTGATCTATTAATTATATTTAGCATATATGATTTGAGGTTTCTGATTTTTGTTTTTTTTTTTCCCTAGGAGTCCCCACATAGATGTCAGAGTTGAAATTTTTGACAGCAAATATTTGTGGTGATGCTGTTTGTGACAAGCTCCTGTCACTACTGATTTATATAGTAAACTTAAACATGCAACATTCAAAATAAACCCTAATCTGCCTCACTATTTTCTTCTATGTAAGAAATGATGTATTAAGGCCTGAAATTTGCTGCCTCTCAACAGACGGGCCACATTATCATAGCACTCTCTTATTAATAGATTTATGAACTTTTGCGGATTTGGAAACAGTTATTTCCAAGCTATCCACAGGAAAAAAAATAAAAGGCTTCTCTTTAAGTAGATAATGATTGGAGAACCCTCAAAAGATTACAAGCCTGAATTGGAAAGACACTTCAGATTTTCAAAGCTTGTGACTGAACCTGTAACACTAGTCTACAAACCTTAGGACAGCATAGGTTGGGAAATCTTTTTGTATTTTCTCCTTCTGGTCACAGTTCATTATCTTAGAGGAAATAAAATAAAAAAAAAAAAAAAAAAAAAAAGCACAGCTGCCAGCTGCATGTCATCTTAATCAGAATGAGGAATATAGAAAAAAAGAAAAAATACTAAAATATTCTTAGCAATAAAAATCACTCAAACTAAAGGCTTCCCTTAAATTTTCTTAAAGTTCCAACTCTTTGAATGCCTTTCTACATTTTTTTAAAAGAGATCTGGGAAGAAATAAAGAAATGAACTATTTCTCTGGAGCTGAAGATACTTTTGATGCATTTCCAACCAGTGCCGCAGTATATATGGTGTTGCTTATTTTTATTAGGTTGCCAGGTAACTCTCAGGTACAATAACCAGATGCTCCCATCTGTATTTCTCCACTTCTGGTCCAGTTCTTATGTCACCTGCTGAAAGCAAACAATCAGACTGCCTTAGGACTGACCAGCCACTTTTTTGAAGCAGTTAGTTACCAGTGCAGCTTCTGACTCCAGGCCCCTGCCAGCACATATTCAACCAGCCTGCAGACATCAGTAGCTGGCTTTCCCCCCATTCCGAGGCTTCAAATTAAATTGCTGTTGAGACTCCATGACATAAATTAAGAACAGAAAAACCAGTTTTAAGCTTACGGCTCTGAAGAAATCACCAAACGAGTTCTATTTTGGCAGCCTGCTGCTCACAACTCAGAAAATACGACAGCAAAGCAAATCACATGTCCAGTGTGTGTTTTATAACCCTATGTAGACTAAGCCATCTTGTAGGCACATGCTTGACTATTTTTAGTGGCTGTGCTCCCACAAATATGGCAAAGTCCTTTAGCGTTGGCTGGTCACTAGGGGCTACTTGAAAAGTAGCAAGAGATGTCAGCTGCTGGAATTTTGACTGAAAATAATACCTGGATTTCAGATTTGCTGCACAGATTTGCCAAAGTGCAAATGAAGTCAGCTCTGGCAATGTGACGATTCACTGATTGCTGCCTTCGGCCATGAAAGCTCAGGATTTGATTGTATTTTATTTCCATCAGTATTGCTACAGCACCATTTTAAAGGTACATGATTGCTCGTGGGAATGTCAGTTTTCCAGGATGTCCATCTGCGAATCAAACACTTCTTCTTCAGTTCCAAGCAGGCACTGTGGCATATCCAGGGAACCTGTAACTGACATGACCCATTAGTCATAGAAACATCCCACTAAAATTAGCGGCAGCTTTTCATCTTTATGGGCCTCATGCCTCCATCCATATGTAGAACATGCAAAATGGATTTTTCTTTTCTTGGCATGTAACCCCGTCTTTCCGGTACTTTGGTTCCAGACCTTCATGAGCAATGCAGGTGGCTTTTGTTGCTCCACAGCTCATATTCTTGACAGTTACTGCATCTACACGATACTTCTGTTTTCAGCCAGGCTGAAACGTTCTCACAAACAGTTACTTAAGATTACCAGCATTAGCACATAAATATAATAGTAATTAATAACACTTTGGCTTCTTGAGGATCCCCTGTTCTGCTCTATTGGCTCTATTTCAACAGCACCAAAAGAGCCAGTAATAAGAGCTCCTCTCACCCTCACTTTGTTCTTAAATTTTATATGGTTTGTTTTTAAGGTGTACAATAGTGGCACAGTAATAAACTACTGTGATTTTCACTTTTCAAGACTGATGTTTTCACAACTGCCTCTGTATCTATTTATTTATTTGTTGGGTCCCACACTGAGACATGATCTTCAGAGATGTTGAGGACATAACTGTGATGTGAGCCAAGGTGAACTGTGACTGTGCAGTGTAGATCAG
The DNA here is from genome assembly GCA_032353885.1 of Nothura maculosa. Taxonomy (NCBI): domain Eukaryota; kingdom Metazoa; phylum Chordata; class Aves; order Tinamiformes; family Tinamidae; genus Nothura; species Nothura maculosa. Next base: position 687,083 of record JAUBOD010001115.1, on the reverse strand, counting down.
CTTTTTTTTTTGCTTTTTTTTCCTAAGTGATAAGTCATTTGAGAATGTTTGCCTTGTGTCTTTATTCTGAATCTAAGTTTATAACAGTGACCTGAATCATTTCTGAGCCAGTTATTGCCTCTGTGAAAAGAGTAAATGATATTTTAGGTGATTAATATATATGGAAAAGAAAATACAAGTCTTCTCAACTCTGTCATCATACTTGAAGATTTTTTTTTTTTTGCTCCATTAATGCACAGGTCAAATACTGAACAAGTATTAGATTCTCCCCTCATCAAGGAAAAATTATGCCAAAGCAGCAGTCCATTTGCCAATGAGACCATTGCGTTACTATTGCTTTACCTGGCTTATGCACACAGAATTTTATGTTGCTGTCAATACACAGTTCTAACAAAGCATTTTATCCACTATGCCAGGTTGTCCTGGTTGAAATACCCAACCTCATACTCCTTATTTTGTAAAAAAAAATAATTATATATATATATGAACTGCCTGGATCAAACTCAGAACAGTTCTTGGAGTTGGCTAAGAGCATGGGTTGCACTTTTATCCCACACTGTGCAATGGAGTGCAATAAGAATTATGGTTGTACCCATCCAAAAATAGAAAAAGAAGTGATTCATTTTGGTTTGGAATAAAGCAGCAGTGCGTCTTGGTGCTGCTCATAAAAAGTCTTTAGGGTTTTGTTCCCTGTAGATTTAGCTGCAGTAATCAGTAATGCTTCTATTAGCTCATTGTCAACATTTCTGGCAGCACAGGGAAGAGAATTATTTGCACATTTTGATTGTGATTATAACACTATATTAAGACTTCTTTACCAAAGGATTTACAAGCCATATTAGACACAGTACTTTCATAGAAGCTATTGTAAAATCTCACTGTTAAGTCTAGTGGCTGATTAGCCTTTAATTGACAGCCTATGGTTTTTTTTAGCCATTTATAAACTGCTTGTTGATAGGGATGGAGTATTCAGACTCAATGTTTGAAGAGCATTTTGAGCATATATCTTCTTCAGGACACAGCTGTAACCTGCAGTAAGCCAAAAGTTTCTGAATGATCTAGTACATTTTTCCTAGAAAACCATTTACTTTGGAACTGAAGGTCTCAGGAATTCTTAATTATTCGGGTCTTAAATTCTTATAAAACAAAACTCATAGTGTTCCATGTTTCAGTTGTCAAATATTCCCCTTCATTAAAGACTCCTCCACTATTGCAACCTTCCACTCTCTCGTATTTTGTATTTTGAATTTTGTAGGATATGATCTCTACCATATGAGCTCATGAGCTCTAAGGGTTCAGGCATGTTCAGGTTACCTGAGTAAATGGGAACTTATCCTTTCCAAGACTGCCTAGGCAAGACTTATCAGATGGTTATAGAAATTAACTAGTCTGAGTTTGGCCACAGAGAACAGAGTGAGAAAAAATAGGTTATATTTGCTAGTTTTAGTCCGTTGCATACTAGAGGAAGACCTTATCCCAGAACTGCAACTCCTTTTCAGAGTTTTAAGAAAGGTCTCCTAGAGAGAGCTGGCATAGGGCTTCCTTCTCTGGCCTGTGTGATTTCTTTGAGATGAGAATTAAAAACAAAGCCAGGACAACAAAAAACAAAAATAAAATCCATCAGACCGAGTAAGAACATAAATGTGCCACTGTACATTAATGATCTAGTGATCTAGCAAATAATGAGTATTGTGGGCTTTAGCCATATATCTACTATCCCCTGCATTTATCAGCTCAGCATCATATGAAATAACCCTGCCTTCCCCACTTTTTCCTGAACTTCCCTTTAGGAAACTGTAGGAAACTGTCATTGCTATGGGCTACTTTTTTTTTTTTCTTTTCTTTTTCCAGAATACACTGTGTGACCTAGCTTAGAAACCCAAGAGCCCTCTTTGGGTTCCCTCATAAAAGAACTAGGATCTCCTCTTGTTTTTCTTGAATAAATGCAACACATTCTGCCTATTATTTTTTGCCAAGGTGTTTAGAAATGGTAAAGCTGAAAACTGAAGAATGCTGGCAGGCCAGGTTAAGGCAGTGTGCTTACTGCAGTGGTATTCTTCCACCAGCTGTTTCTGTTTCCCTGTAATTTGTTCAGGATTTGCGTCCGGACCTTAAGTTCACCTTCTGCAAAATATTTATTAAATCTTTCTTTTTTTTCTTTTTTTTTTTTTCCTGAGAGACATGATCTTTCTTTAGAAGAAAATAATTTGCCCCTGGATTGGAAACAAATTAGTACCATGTTGGCACGGCAGGTCTGCCTGTTTTCCAGACACATTCCTTGTATTTGCTAATTCTTTTAATCATGAAAATGGCAGACAGAGGTAAAATCCCATATATCCAAGTAGCTTCTTGAATAGAAAAAGGCTTTTAAAGATGTCGAGATTCATCCTCCACTGTTATAAATGCCATCTATCCCACTGTCTGCAACTCCGATTCTAAAATCAGTGAGTTGTCTGGGGTATTTCCAATCATCTATCCAATTCCTGTCTTATGCAAATATTATTTACCAATGTCTTTAGATTTAATATTTTCAGTGTCCCTAGAACATCAAGAGATTTTAACAGATTTTACAGATATAGAGAATTTGGAGTACAAGGCTAACAGTGGAAGCAAATCATACATGGAGCCAGCAATTGCAATGACATTTGGACAGATTATTCTCACTCCTTTAAAAAGTTTTTTTTTTTTTTTCATTTTGACACATTCTGAGATTAAGTTTACTTAAGTTTACTTCTGAGATTAAGTTTACTTAATCTCAGTCTAATGTAAAATTGAAAACTAGGAGAAAAAAAATCTAAGCTAAATGAAATATTTTAGGTCAAGCAGTGTATTTCACTTGATCAGAACTGAAATATCTTTTCTTTCATTTTCATTTTGGCAAAAACAACAAAAAGTTACTTTGGATTGACCTGAAACATTTTTTTTTTTTAGTTCATCCAGCAAGTGGAAAGATTAGCTGTTTAGACAGCGCTACTCTTAAATTCAAATGCTGTGCCATTTCTAGCAGGCTATCCTTCCTGCCTTAAATGAGCTTTTCATCCTTATATATATGCTTATAACAGCCGATGAGAGAAATATTGAGTAATTACATAGATCCCAGTCAAAGTTTTAAAATTCCTCTAGCTATTTGACCTTCCTTTCTTGGAAGTGCATCCTGTGTATGTATAACTTGTTCATCATTCCAGTTTATAATGAGGTCTTTTTGTATTTGACTGTGGACATTTTCAGTTATTTTAAAAATAAAATCTTTCTATATTAATTTGTTCCATCTCTTGCTTTGTGAGACATACTTTGCAGCAATATGTCTGGACCTAAGTGAACACAGATTAACTTACAGTAGGAAGGAGTGCTGGAGAAAATACACTGAGTTATCCCCAAAATAAACAAACCTTGCTTTACAATTTTGGTTCTGCCAATGTCTCTTTGATAATGAATATATAGAGGTTGTATGTTTGCTGACCATCCTACAGATGTCTAATGTTTCAGTCATGTCTAATGAATCACTTGTGCTCTAGCAGTATTGACTCACAGAGAAGTAAGTGGTATTTTTCTGATTCATCTTCTAAAACACATATTACTTTGAAGAAGCTATTTATGAAACACTGAGCACTGGACAGTTATGTTTGCTTTTTTTAATTCTTTCCTCATTTTTCTACTTATAACACCTTTTCTGACATAAGCATGTGCAGTATAAACTTTGTGTCATGTGCTATAGGGTAGAAAGCTTAAAATGCTAAACACACGAGTGGTCTTTGGGTAACACCTACAACCATAATGAAGTGTTTCCTGGCATGCTGCACACTGTGCCTTAAATCACTTTTATATTCAGCTCAGTAAGTGTTAAGACTTTTCTCAGCTTCACTTCTCCATTAGTGGCTGAGGAAGGGAAACCAAGCATGGATAGACATCCTCTTCCCATGAAAATGGGGCTGGTCAATGGGGCCACCACCAGCGGTGCTGCTCTGAACTTACTCGGCTGCCACTGGCTGCTTTTGGCCTCGAGCTGTCGTGATGCCAGCAAAGCTGCAGAGCTGGGAGCAAGAAAGGAGAGGGATGAGGAGCAAGCCAGCAATAACCTCTTCCACCAACCCAGTGAGATCTGGAGGAAGAGATTTGTCCAGAGCTTAACACTACAACCCCAATTCAGCATGGTATTTAAGCAGGTGGCCCATGCTGAGTAAATGCTAAGATCAATGCATATTTCTGTCATTACTAAAATAAATAAGCATTCTTAGTCTAAATAAAAGAATTTGCAACTTTTTATAAGAATTGAAAATACTTACAGAGGCCTAATATAACAGCAAGCAAACAAACAAGCAAACATAAAGAAGCATTGTAAGACAGGGAAAAATCCTCCAAATGTTAATAATTAACTTAGAATTCTATAATTCACACAGAGACCTAGGAAATATAACATACGTTAGATAGAATATGCATCTGAAATGCATTAGAAACACTGTAAAGTTCTGAAATATACTTAAATTTCCTTAGTTGGGAACATAATACACTTTTTTTTCTTGATTTTTTTGGAATTAAATGTTACAATTATGTATTTTAATTCACCATGATAGTTTGGGTTTTCAAACTTTTTAAATTTGCTGAGTGTTAAACATTTTCTTTAAACGCCTCAACACCTGATAGCCCTGACCACAGGCTATCACTGCTATCCAAATTTGAAAATTACCATGTTGGCAGAAAGTTGCTGGCCTTCAGAGAAAGGGAAAAAGACCTAAACTTGTATTGCAGGCAGTACAAAATGGAGTAGATAACACTAGATAATCTTATGGGCATTTTAAGGACTGCTTTCCATTTGTGCATGCTTTATCATATATCAACAATTAATTCTACCATGAGTACTATCCTTCTGCAAATCTTTGCAGATAATATTCATTTTTTTACTGCCCCTAGGAATTTAGCATTGGTAGAAAATGATATTCATTTACTGCAACTCTAGGAACTACTTGTCTCTGCCTCTTCAGTCTCACATAACTGATTAAAAAAATGTACTTAGGTATCAGGACTGTGCTGTCAAGCCACATCAGACAAGCAAGAACTAGAGGTTAGAGGTTAGTCAGACTCACAGCTTCTGCTGGGGGCACAAGGCAAGTCTACTAGATCTCTCAAGAACCTAGATGAAGAATGCAAATATGCAAAGTAGATATATACTCTACTAGATGGTAGAGTATATAGAAAATAATAATTCTTTAACATGATTAAGTTCAATGAAAAGAAAATGCCTTGGCTAGAGAAAACATTTTTATGGTTTCCATGAAAATAAATTTTAAAGACTGTAAATTAAGCTGACATATACATAAAAGTGACAGATTTCCTTTGATTTACATAGCTTCCATGAATTTCTCATGGATAAGAGATCAAATCACATGTAACATGCAGTGGACAGAGGCAGAGAGTGGATTTCTACAATATCAGCCATTGCACCCATGAGCGCCCTTGCTCCACAGCTTATGTGAAGCAAATTTATGTTGCCTCCAGTGGCCAGGCTGAACATTATAAATGTCAGTAGAAATAAATGAAAAACAAAGTCTACAGCTAAATAAAGGAGTCATATCAGGATCTGAAATACTTAGGTTAAGTGTATAACTTCTTAAAATGTGACATTCTAGGACAAATAACCATTTAAGATTAAAAAAAAATCTTATTGACAAAAATTTTCTGTGGATTTATTTATAGAATAGTATCCTAAATTTTTATACCTCTATGTTACATTTTAATCTATGAAAATCAAAGTAGTAGTATTCTGTGGAAAAAAGTCCTACACTAACCAGGAGAAAGACTATGTGCTGAAATATTTCTCTCATGTAGTATTTGTGGGGTAGCATTGATATCTGATTTGTCTGTGAATGAACCACTGAACACTCTTCATTTGCTTAACTTAAATGTCTTTGCTATTTTTAAGGGCTCTTGCCAAAATGAACCTTCTCATTCTGCTCATTGTCTGATTTATACTCATCTAAAAGCCTTGTACAGATAACTAAATATTATTTGGTTATTACTGCTGTAGCTTCAGTTCCTCAGTTCCTACTTTGAAATGGTTTGGACCTTTTTTCTTCTTTTTTTCATGAAGAATGATCTTTTCTCACTTTATTCATAGGTGGTTTTTTTTTTTTTTTTTTTGCGTGAGATCTAGTGAGGACACATGTTTCTTTTCCAAGTTTTCAAAGGCTCCAGCTGAAGAACTCCATGACAGGAGTCATCTTTATTGCCTTGACACTCTCTTCTTCAAGCTACATCTCTCCAAAGAAAAGCATAAGGCCATGCTAACAAACCAGCATATCCTGACCCCTTAAAAATCACCTCTGATCTTGGAGCAGAGCTTCCATGTTTCACATGAATACAACCTTCCTTCCCAATCTATTTTGGATTTTTTACAATCCCCATGTTAGCCAGGAAGTCTCTGAAGCTCAGCTCCTACCAAAACAGTTTTATACCTTATACCTTTGACAGGAACTGCTGGCATTCGCCTGCAGGAAGCTGACATGTGATTTAGGAGGGGATAAAACATGTACATGTTTGTTACTTGAATTTTACTGCTCTTTGGGGAATGAAAATCTTTTTTCACAAAGAATTTAAAACCTTGGCTTTGTTCCCCACTTGAAAATTTCAGAAATTCTCTGAAGGGAAATTGCAAGATGAAGTTAATTTGGATTCAGCTGAAAGGTTTCAGTCTGACCAAAATAAAATCCTTTTAATTTTGACTTTCATATTTATTTTTTAACATTACGTTAATATATTAAACTGTATAAAATATGAGATGTTAGCCCTAATGCTTTAAAGAAATTCCTGAACATATGGCCCAAATGTAACTGATACACTGATGTCTAGCTGTGTTTATGGAAACCTTAAAACAACAACTGCAGGAGAAGTGAAATGAGATATTTATCCTGACTGGTGTCCAGGAATGATGCTCAATAGCATCACTATTTAAAATAGTTTATCAAAGAGCATGAGAAGAAGAGGAAAGAGAATGATAATAGGAAGACCAGGTATTATAAGAAAAACAAATTATAATTGTTAAAAATAATTCATTTATACTCTTTCCAAGTTAAGAAGAATCAAATCCTGAGGAGTTATGAACATCTGGTATGGAGAAATAGATTCCCGGGAGCTGGATTATTTGGAATTACCAAATCACTGGTCTACCATGCAGTCATATTTGAATGGCGGAACATTTTGGTATCACTTTACTGATACCTATTGCATTAGAAGGCTTTTACCACTACTTCATTACTACTATTTTCAAATGCATGAAGAAAATTAGGAACAGTCAATAAGGGCTGATCACACTTGACCAAAGCAACTGCTTTTGATGGAGAAATAAGTAGCTCTGTAAGTAAGGGACTAATTTACTTTCATTTCAGCAAGAGCTTTTGAGTCCATTCTACATAGTATTCTCATTTGTAAACTGAGGAAGTTTGGTGTGGACTAACTGACTGCTAGATAGTGTGGAAATCAGCCAGACTATCATCTCATTCAAAGAATAATAATTAGTGACTCAGCATGAACTTGGCAGAGCATGTCAGTAACTTACTCTAGGACTGATATTGTTCAATATCTTGATCAATGAACTGAGTGATGAAATATAATCCACCTTGGCTAATGTGTGAACAATAAGTAAAGCGAAAAAGCAAGGCTTGATACACTGAACAGTATCCCTGGCTTGAAGACAGGGAGGCCCTTAAAAACTTGAGGATTGGACTCAGAAAACTCATGATTTTCAACAAGTAAAAATGCAAGTTGGCACCCAGAGCTGAGTAACTACAGGCAGGAAATCAACTAGATGAGTAGCAGCCATGCTAAAAATTACTTTGGGCACATAGTGGACACTTAAGTAAGCTGCTTTGTCATAAATACAGGGCATTGCATAGTGGATTATGTTAGGAGTGTGACATTCTCTTTCCCAGGAAAGTCCAATATGCAAAAAGAAATAGGAATCACCATGACTAAATGGGAATGAATTCAACAAACTAAAGTCCTTAGAGTACACAATGTGGCACACTGGCATATTTGGAATTTTGGTGCCAGAATCCCGACTTATCCCAATTAACACAGAATTTAGGCCATCTGTGAGGGACTGCTCTATCTTCTCCTCTGATTACAGATACATTTAAATTCATTTAAAAAAAAAGTAATAATCCTATTAAAATAGCACCTTATCATTTCAGTTCAATTCACTTCTAGTGAAACTCCATGAATTGGAGAAATTTGACCATTTAACTCTACAAACACAAATTCACACAAGCTTGCATCTGAGACACAATTTAATGTTACTTTTTAAGATACATTTAAAATAAAATCAATACAGTGGGAAATACTACCTAGATACGGATTCCCAAGTAGGCAGATAATAAATGATATAGTGAAACAGGAGCCAAAAGAGAAGTTTGTTCAAACAGGGAATTGAAAGTTGTTAACACAGATTCTGAAAATGGGCAGTTCTCGCCCCTGGAGAGCTTTTTTTCAGTCTGTGTGGCCCTTGGAATATTTTCACCCAAAAAGGAGTTTCCTTGGATGAGATCCTTGGAAAATATTTCCCTTTGATCTCTAGTGTATTACTCCTCTTTAACAGCCAGCCAAAGTTTAAAACTAACTTGACTCCCTTTTGACTGATACAATTTCTACAGATACAGAATTACTGTAACGGGGGTCAGAAAGACCCACAGAAGCACTTAAAATAATCAAAATGCCACTTCTGTTAGTGTATTAGACAGTGAGCAAGACAAAAATTTGAGATAGGTCAGGCAAGGGGTTGCAACTAGAACACTGGATCTATAGAAAGATGTAGGTGAGGGAGCAGCTAATGCAGAATTCACAACTGCTCAGATGATGCAATCTGATCAACTTATATCGGCTGAGAATCTGAGCACTAAAGATTGAAATCATAACAATGACCCTAAAAATAAGTTCCCACAAACCTGACTACTCATCAGGACTATTTCTAGCTTTAGTGAAGCTGGAGATCTGCTACTAATACAGACTTTTCTGCCCTAAATCATTTAGTTTGGCAGCTCATAAGATATGGAAACTCTAACACTCGATATTCCCCACTCTCTTTTGATTACTGTTCAGGGACAGACTCTTTATATCAAACAGAAACTTAAAGATTGTGGCATGTTATCAAAACCATAATGAAATCTTGTGAAAGCACAGTAATCAGAGAGGGCTATTTGTCAAGACATACTGTAGAGAAAAACAAAATCCCACAGAAGAAACAGGAGTGCTTGCTCTGCCGAGAGATACTGTGAAAATGAAATGAGGCTCTTTTTTCCCTCCTCTTTAATCAAAACTCAGTATGAAAACAAAAATATTACCAACAACTTTTGCTGATAAAAAAAGAAGAAAAAAATAAGTTGGCTGGAAGGGAACAGCACATAATTTATACAGAATCAACATTAAAGAGGCGATTGTTTGCATAGATATTTCTGAGTGTGTAATCAGAAAATCTGGACCTGGGGAGAGCTTATGTTACTGCCACTATAGGGTTGAAGCTAGATTTGACTCTCTCCATGAGACAGTCAAAATCGGGGAAGTTGCTCAGGGAATGTAGGTGTGGGCAGATCTGATATTACTTATGAGATCCCTGGTGAATACATGCTTGCGTTTTTGACCCCACCTGCTGCTGCCCTATATACAAAATATCTGTAGAGGTTTAAATTCAACTCTTTGCTTAATGATGAGAGTACAAGAGGGGGAGTTACATGTTCTGGTATCTCATTCTGGCTTTCATTGATTTGTGAATCAGAGGCTTACCCAGTAAATCAAGGATAACATTATTAAGTTACTTAAATGGGCTGTCAGGATGTTAATTACCCAGCACATTTGTGGTCAGTTTGCCCTTGTGAAAATTAAGCCACTTTGCTGTCTAAATGATGCTTAACTCCGGGTGCAAAGATCAAACACTTCAGCTTAAGCATCCCCATTCATGGCTCTCCATGTTTTCACATTGCCATCATACTTTCAAATACCATCCCACTTCTTGAAGAGGAGGGCAGTGTCAGGTCAGGATTAAGTTTCAAACACAGATCTGTGCGGAAGTTCTTAAAAGAAACTGTGCTTATCTAGTGTTATTGGTTGCACAGTTGCATGAGCACTAAATTACTGAATGTATATGTAGATACTGATGTCCAGAGGGCAAAAAGGGTGCATGACTGCAGGGGTACAAGAGGATATGTTATTTCTGATCCTAAGCACAATCTATTACTGAGGCAGAGCAATGCAGAGTTAGTACCTGTCAACAAGACAGCTGGAGGTCTCTTTTCTGCTGATAAATGTTGAGTACAGCTGTGCTTGGCACATGCTTGTGCTGTAGACAGGAGCCGTGGCTTTAAACATCATTCTGATTTTACACTTCTGCTAATTGCTGCTTCTACTTCATTGTGAGTAGCATTCAGGCCACATCCTGAAACCTTTTCAAAGTCAGACAGCAACCTGGTTCCTAGAATTGCCTACCTTTGTAAGCATCTGAATCCATTAAAAACTTCTGTATCAAATGGAAGAATTGAGTGCTTAATTTTAGATGCTCAGAAGTTGCTGTTCTTGGTAGATAACCACAAATAGTTAGGATCCTCTTTGTGTTTTTCACATTAATGCAGAGTTCAAACAGCAACTCCCCTTCAAGACATTGAGCAAATATTTTGACTGACAGAAATGACTTGATGGTCTTATGCCAGGGCATTTGCCAGAACCGGCAGGTTTATCATCTTTAAGGTAAAAATTCTCAGAATGCAAGGCTGGATTCCTGGATTTCATGGCATATAGAAAACTCAATACCTGGAATGAGGTCATACCAGACAGGTGGTGCATCGTCCAGATGTCCATCATAAGAAAAAAGCTATCTCAATTACAGTGAGATGCTTGATATTTTCAATTTTTGATATGTCTATGTCCTATAGATTTTCCAAATATAGATGCATAGTTAGAAAATATTTGCACCAAAGAAGAATGTTAGAGTAAAATCAAGACAAAACATGACAGAAAATCATGCAGAACATGCAGACTAGCTAAATGTTTGACTCAGAGCACCGTGCCCAGCAAATCCATCATTAGGAAAAGGCTTCAGTTTCACCTCTCTCTCTCAAAATGTAAAGTTAAATAAATTGAAGAAAGGAACAGAATAAAAGGAAAGGAAGGCAAAATTTCCCTTGCTTATGTGGACGCACCAACTTGCTGTCTGTGAGTTATAGGGCTGCTGTGCTATGGAATTTTTAGGGTAAAACATTTTTTAATGAGAGGGTCATCTGCACCCTGACCATTGCTGTAGCATTATATCACTTCATTGTTGAAAATCTACTACTTTCTCCTCATAATATCTTCTCAAAATATCTTTACCAGTCCCTTGTAATTTTCTATTGGCTTAAAATGTTTTCTCTTCACCTCCCCAAAGCCACTTCACCTGGTCCTTCAAGGTGAGACAGATAAAATCATCTGCCTAGCTCATTAACCTGAATATATACTCTTTCTCCTTTCTTTGAAATCTCTTATCTATTTATTTTTTCATTTTTTCTCTACTCTACCTGAAGACACATTTTGAAATCCCTTCACAACTCCAACACCGTAAATGCTTGTTTTTCACATCAGCTTTGATTTCACTTTATTAACAATTGCATAAGCCTTCTTTGCTATTTCATGTTTCTCTGAAAATGTCTTTGGTTTGTTTCCACCTATCACACTGGATACCTTACTGAAGAGCAATACTGTTTTAAGTCAAAATTCATAAGACATTTTGTCCACAATGACCAAACTTGATACTAGAAGGAAGAGCTTTCTAAAAGCCTGTCAGTTGTATATGATAAATTTATAAAAGCTCTAAGCCTTGCTTTTAATGCTCTCTCCATATGTGGCCAGATTGTGCCTAGATGGGCTTTGAAGGAAGCTGCAAACTCCCTCTACCTGAGACAATGTTCTCTATCAGCTGGAAGTGAGACAGTTCCAATTTCAATGTTTAGCCACAATTAATGATGTTAATTTGGAGCAGACTACTCTTCAGCTTTCTTGAAGCACAAGCACAGATATCCAGTAACTTTGGTATGACCAAATGCAGGTATCTGCAAAGTAAATGTCAGCATCTGAGGCAATTATCTGGACTGGCTTTATGGTCAGTGGAAAGAGACCGCTGCTTTTGGAGTGTGGTTCAGCTCATCCTAAAATTGGTGCCTGAAATATGTCAGATGTATTTTGCTTAGTTAAGCTGTATTCATGTCTATTCGTCTCTATTAACTATAAGGAGAGCTTATGGTAACTTGACTCAGATGCAGATGTCTGCATTATCTGCCTGCAAATGAATACACAGATTCAGAGTTTGGATTCAGTTCCAGCATAAATCTCTGTTTGGAATTGCTTTCTTTCTTGATTGAATACGTAGGAAGCCTGTGTGAGCCTGTATCCATCTTCTAGGCTTCAAACAGCATATGGATATCAAATTCATATTGAATGTGGATAAGAATGTGTTTGGTTTCAAGTGGTTACACAACTGGATCTTCATTTATAAACTGGTCAGGGATGTTATCTACTGATGCTATACTAGATCAGCTAGGATTTTCTTCTACATGATAATGTTAGCGAATCTTAAGTATAGTGAAGGAGAATGGTATGACCCTCACTGCAGCTGCAATAGCAAAGCTGCAATTCCCTTCTCCCTTGATGGTGTCTGTGCACTGTAGACGAATGGGCTCTATTCCTGTTGCACGGTGACACTTTATCAGCACTTTATTAGCAATGCATGATACATATGACAATCATTTAATACCTAAGCTCATTAAATACTTAAACCTATTAAAACTTCAATTAAATTTCCATACTGTTTAGTACCTCGTCGCTGACACTATTTTAATAGCTGTACAAATTTATCACTGCAAATAATTCAATTATTTCCTCCAGTGGTGCCCAATGAAATATTTCACATAAATCTGGAACCATTATTTCCTTTAAAATTTTCCTTCATAGTGTTTTATTGATCTCTTTCTTGTCATTGCATCACTATGAAACATCTGTGTTTTTCCTTCAGCCCACCAGACTTCTCTTTGAGAAGACTTCTCTTTGAGAAGTCTGTAAATTTTGTGCTCCTCTAAAATCTACAGATAATTGATTCCAGGAGTGTGTGTCCACAGCAAATTCACTTCATTTAACAATATACAGTTCTTTGTTAGGTAGAGATCAAAGAATATTCTTAATTTTATTAACTTTTATATGCCAGATTTAAAAAGAATGGGTTATTAAAACAAACAAACAGAAAAACACACAGGTCTTGTATTTTTGTTACGGAAAAGGGTTAAAGTGCAAAGAGAGGTAAAATAAAAATAAAAGCAAGCCATAATTCATTTAAGTAGTTTCTAATTAATAGCCTTAATGCATATTATATTCAAATTATTTTTACCATTACTACAGAAATGTCACTCCCAAATAATGATGAACAACAAAAGTGCCTGGGAAATGCATAAGTAAGTACCATAAGTGTTAGCTTGGTAAACAGAGAGAAAAGAGAAGAGAGAAATTCTATATTATGTTCCTGTTCCAAATGCATTATATTTTAGAGCATTTGAGCAACACATTCATAAATTCCATAAATGCTTTTCTATCAATAAGCATGTGTACATGTATGCAGGATCAAATCCTGTCTATGCAGAAAAATGTAATGTTTAAAGACCATTCTACTATATCTAGAGTCCTGCAGTAGTAAAATACATAAACACATGTCTAAAGCATGTGACAAGACCTGATGACTTTAACAAAAATATGGCACTCACATGCTTAAGTGAGGTGAGTTACTTTTGTGCCATTGATTTTAGAATGCTGAACTGTCCTAAAGGCCTCTGCATTATCTCAAACTTCCACAGATTCCTGGCAAATTAAGAAAGAATGAAAAAAAAAAGCTATTTCTGAGCTAAATTCCTTACTAAAAAAATTGGAAAATTGATAGCAGAATAATTTCTACCTCAAATAAAAGAAGAGGTGAATTGAGCAAGAAAAGGAAAGATGAGGATGCTTTGGCTCTGACTGGAAAAAAAAATCAAAAAGTATAGACAAAATAGGAAAAAAAAATCAAAGCAGGATGTCCTGGAAAATAGCTGCCAATAGCAGCAATATTATATTTTGGAATGGAGATGTTCTCATCATTTCTTTAGTACTTTAATACTGCTGTTTTAGGTTTTGGATGCCTGTGTATTTGTTTCTACTTGAAGGTTTGGTGGGGATAGAAAGCAGATTTCAGTTTCCCTTCACCGTAAATTAAGTGTTTTTGGAATGTGCAATCATCTGAAGAAAATTGACAGTGATGAGTACCATGGAACAGCTTAAAGAGTTTTGGATACTTGACTCTGTTGATGGACAGAAGGTGTTTATTCATCTTTGTGAAAAAACAGTACAGGCCCCTATTATTTATTTTATAAGGTCATTTATGTACTTTTGACTTCTTTAAGATGAGGAACTACCTACATACTCTGAACTCTTCATGTTCCGAGTATATACAGTTAAAAAAGAGACTAGCTATTGTACAATATGGCATTATAATTTGAGCAGATTATAACTGCTTACCTAAGAGTTTTAAAATAGATTAAAAAATACAGCAAATAAATCTAGACACAGGGTAAATGTTTTGAAAACTTGTATTTTTACAATTTTGTGTCAAAAATTATAAATAATATGAAGAAAGACCATGTTTTGAAGTGAGAATTTTGACATTTTATATAGCTTTTTATTGAAATGATTTATTAAATTATATTTTAAATATTTCACAAATCAAAGACGTGAATGATTTTTCACTTTTACCTACCAAACTGCTCAAAACTAGATATAATTATGTGATTTTTTAAATTAAAAAGAAATCTCTTTTGACTTGGAAAAAAAATCAAAATAGTTTACTTTTTTTATTTTCTTATAATTTTAAGAAACTCAAAATACAAAAATCAAGACAAAGAGACTGATTTTCCAAGTGACTTATGCAGCTCTGGAGTTCAAGCGATTATTTGCTGCATGAAATAAAGGGCAATGGGCATCTGCAGTCAGTTGTAAGATTTGATCTCCTGCATGACCATATGAGATCCTTCAGTCAACTTGTGGGCACAAATATAATTTTTGAACTGCATGTGTATATATCTATGTTATCATATTCTTTCACTGTGAAAGCAGTAACTACTGTATGTGGTAAAATGATATATTGTTGTCCACAAAATGTCTTTGGCAACAGGATGTTCGCTAGCCTTGGAATTTTGCCTTGTATAAATATTTTTAATCTACTCCATGTAGGCATATTTTGGCTGCAAAATAAAGGGTTTTGGAGATTAATATATCCAGGCTCAGTTCTGCTTATACATCCTACATACATCAAGGTTTTATTGAGCTGTGCATCTAGAAACTTTGTGCAGCAGCTGTTTTGGGCCTTTTTTTTTTTTTGCCTGCTTTGCTCAAAGAAGGATTATGACTATATCTTATTTTTATACTCTACAAATGTAGTAATTTAATCTACAGATATATTTTCATTCTTCAGATGTAACCTATATAGAGCATGTTCAAATTTATGATCATTGCTTTCCCTGTAAAGAACATTATTGGCTTCTTTTCAAATGTCCACATTTTCCCAAGGACCGTCCAAATAGCTCTTTATCAATGAATAATGAATATAAGAATTATCTGACAGTATCAAGTACCTTTCAGCTGAGGAACTCAAAGCTCTTTCAACTCTTTATTAATCCTCACTATGCCCAGGGGAGGCATCTTTTACTAGGCTATTTTACTGGCACAGCAACAGGGGCTCGAAGAAGCTACATGACTTGTTTCAAGTCTGGGAGTCCATCAGTCTTAGAAATGAAAGAAGAGCCCAGAGCTTCTGCCTTGCCACTGCTCAGTGGACACATCCTGGGCTCACTCCCTTGCTAAAGCTTCTGCCAGAGCAAGAGGAAGTTTAAAGGAAGGCTGAGTCTGTTATTTCACTCTGGTGTATTTTACCTGCTCTTTTCCAAACTGCTACTATGGGGGAAAAACATTTACATCCACATATATCATGCAATCATTTAATGAAGCTTATATTTCTGCTGCACCAAGGGTGTGATGCTGACTTCTTCTCCAACTATGAATAGTATGGGAGAGAATGCAGCAAGTAACAGATGAGTCCTCCAATTCCCTGCCACTTGCCATGTTGACATCCGGACCCAAAGTAAAGCTTCCTACAGGAAAACAAAACTGCAAGGCTGCTGGGGAGAGGGAGGTGAAGCAACATGGCAGAGAGGGGCTAGTTCTCTAATTCAAATATCGACAGTTTTACTATGAATGCAGGAATAGCTTTCAGATGGACCATGGAGATTAACATCTTTGTCCAATTTCTGCCTGAATCTGGATGTGATAACACGCCTACAAATGCCAGTTCAGAACAAAATTCGTCAGCCTCCAAAAGCGCCATTTAAGTCAAACTGTTTTAGTAGAAAATGTTTCTCATTTCTTACAAAATTAGAGATTGCTGCTTGCACTTGTTGTATATACTTTTCTTCATACAGCTCTGTATACAATTCGTATCCTATACAAGTAGCATTAATTCCAAGATATTGTGAGGTCTTTTATCTGTGCTCACTACCACATGGCCTTTTTCAACACTTTTCTGGGACAATTAGTCTAGTATTTCTAGCAGTATTCCTGTAAACTTATGTCTCATTACAAGGAGACAGATTATGCTGCTGCAACACAGGGGCACATATTAACCTTTATAGTGGAAACAAGAGAGTAACACAGACAGGAGGCTCTGCACCTTCCAGAACTGCCAAATTACCTTTACAATGTGTGAGTATGAGACACGGTGCTGCAAGGATGGAGATGGTTCTTCTTCCCTTCCCTTGCACTCTCCCAGAAATCTGCCAAAAAGTGAATGCATCTCTTTGATGCTTTCAACAAATATTTGGTTGAGATCAGTGCCACAAGAACAAAAAGGATGGAGTGACTAGATACAGATTTCTAGAAAGGCAGTGTATTGCAGTCAGAGAAAAATACCAGAGAGTGATTAGCAGCTGATGATGCTGGTTAAGAATGTAATGGAAATCAAGAGATGCTGCTTACCAGAAACGGCACCTCTCCTCAGCTTGACATTGCCATCATTCTGTTGTGTATTACTCAAAATTGTCACTGACTACTGATCTAACTGACCTGGAAAGAGGATCAAGTATTACTTAGGTTCATCCATACTGAAATGTTACACTATTCTAGAGTCTCACACTCTCTAGATATCTTTAGTGATCAAGTCACAAACAATTGTATTGAATTGCTCTTCAAAGCGATTCAAATTCTCTACAGAGAATGTTTGCTTGTTTGTTTTTCTTTTTCTCCTTATATTCTTCCTGAATATGGAAAAGAAACCACTCTTCCCTTGCAAAATACGTCTTACAGACAGGAAAACCTCATCATACATTGATTTGTCATTGTTATTGTTAAAGAAAATAAATCAAATCCTTTCAACTTTACTTCAGATATAACAATTCTTTTAATATTCTATCACTGCTACTGCTAATGATTCCTTCTGCCTTATGTCCAGCATAACTATGTCCTCCTTGAAGGCCAGAACTCATCACACTGCTTTCTCCAAGACCTCATCATTGTAAACTGAATTCTCTACCACATCTCATGAGAAGTGAAGAAGTATCAAGTTGATGACTAATAAGAAGAATGGAATCCACCTTAAACCCTGAGTTGTCTTCTGCTTTACTGATGTGATGAAGAATCATGAGGCTTTTGATTTTGGACCACAATGATTCTGTGGGTATATTGCTTCTCAGGTTCAAATAGCTGTTTGTTTATGGGCCAGAGAAATATTATCTTCGCTAATGGATTGATCTTGAAAACATTCTAATTCCCCAGAGACTCCCCCTTCTTTTCCTGCATGGTTTCCCACAAAAGGGGACTGATCTGGCCCATGAAATAGATGCCATTTTATGAATAGTTAGCTTAGCGTGTTTACAATGTGTTAATGATAGTAAGGTATATACCTAATGCTATTGCAGACTGAACTATTGTATACCTAGTGACTTTTTTCTTGCCACTTAAAAAGAACCACTATAACACTATAACTCATTTCTACCTGAATTTTACATCACTAAGTACAAACTGCAGGCCTCTCAAACAGGCATGGACCATTTCCAAATATAGACCTATATCTAGCAAAAGTAATTTCCATGTCTTGCCTCAGAATAGCTTCTCTTCTCAGAAAAAGAGGTCACAAAAATATCATATATCCTCAGGTGAGATGTGACAGGTTTTGGTGGTAGCTTTCTCCCTTGATCTCTGTGTCCTTGTCTAGCTCTATTTAACCCCCGAGATCATGGAATTAATGCCCTCACACTCCCATCTTGTTCTAATCTAAACTGAAAATCTTTACTCTTGTTTCACAGGCCTTTCTGGATGCATTCCTCCCAAGTTAGACTTCACTTACTTCATCCTTCAGGATGTTATAACATTTGATCTTCCATAGTTTTATTTATTATGTGACAGTACTGGCTTTGCTCCTTTGGCTGCGCAGGATACACATTTTGCATCCCAGGAGTCACTGGGGATCGTGTGAATGTCCCAGTAATGAAGCATGTAAAAAGTCCAAGATTTAAATACAAAAATAGGAATTAAACTCTTAAGAGCCTGTTTTCTACTCAGAATTCTCCATCTAATGTACCAGCACTCCTGGCTAGAGTTTTGTAATGAAATGTCTTGCTATTTTGCTCAAAAGAAGAATTTCAGAATAATGCTGCACTTTTGGTTAGACATGTATAATTCAATAATGCCCACTTCTATAGGATAGGTAGTCATGTTGGACATGATCTGTAATAATTAGCAAAGCCTTATGACCTATAGTACTCTTAGCTGCAAAGACGAGTGAATTGCTCCTTGAGGAAAATTTACCTTTAATGTAATTCCAAGAACTTCATGCCCTTGAAATTTATACTGATATCTACTACTAACATCAAAGAGTTTGACTAATTAAAGTGAAGAATAAAAATTACCCTTTTCCATCCTTTAAAATTACACTCAGGCTGGACGGGAAATCCCCTGTGGTTTTTATTGTCCCTTCCCGTAAGGATAAACAACCTTCTCTGAGAGCTCTTGTCTTTACCCACTGTGACAGTTAAACAGACACGGCTAGGTTGAAAGTAATACTCCTAATACTGACTCTTATTTGCACTGATATAAATCACTGGTAATTCCACAGCAGTGAATGGAATTACAATGGTAAAAAAAAAAAAAAAAAAGATCAGTATAGGTGGGAAGCAAAACAGGCTCTCACATTTACAGCAAATGAAACCACACTACCTCTATGTACTGTCTATAACCTGTCAGGCACCTAGAACTGGATTTGCTCTTAAAAATCAAATTTACTTATGCTATTTAAGTCATTATCTCCATAAATGTAGAAGTTTTTCCTATTTAAACTATGCTTTTGGTTTTCAGCACATATGATAAAAAAAAGTTTTCAGTTTTATAGTATAATATATAACAATCTTGCAAACATTAAGTTTTCTACAGCAATGTGAAGCATCTTTCCACTTTAAACAGTGGAATGCTACTGCATATTTCAGTGCCAAACAACATGTAGGTGTCAAAGTATGAGGAGCATAGCTGAAATTTTGGAAAGTTCATAGTGTACATGTGTAACCTCTCAATAACATATTCATAAGCATAAGCAGCTGTGTACCTACTAAATTCAAAAGAATATTGAATTTTAAGATAGAAATCTTCCTTTACTTAGAATTGTTATAAACCACAAAACTGCATTTTGGAAAGCTAGAAATTTTAAAACATTATTTGGAAAAGAAACAAAGAAATTTTAAAAGCATTTTTATTATAATGGAAAAATAGTTTTGAAAGTTTCAGAATTTAAGGATGCTTGGAAACCCACACTCCTCAGTCAAGGCTTCTAACCCATCCAGACCCATCAGGACTACAGAAGATCAAGGACCTGTGCAAGTTGGGACTAAATTTGGAGTGTGTCTTCCAACACCATTTTCCAGAATCTGAAAGATCTCAGGTCTTCTAGCCTGTGAGGATAAGTGCTAGAGTTACAGATTCTAAAACCTGGAGCACTTTCTATATCAAAATTGCTCTAAAACATTAGAAAAATAAGTAATTTCTGTTTCCATTGCAACTTGTGAGCAGGTTGGCAAAGAACAAGGTAGATTTCCACTGAGATCCTCTTTGTATTTCATCAAAAAGTTCATCAAAATGGATGAATTCCCACAAAATACTTCTGTTTCCCCAAAATGTCATTTCCCAACAAAAGAAGTGTTTGATCGTTGGCTGCCAACCAATTCTATTCTTAAAGCCCTTCTCCATAAAGAGCAGCAGGTTATTTCCAGCAGTTTACACCTGACTGGCATATACTCAACTCTCTTTCACTAACCAAACTATTCTTTCAGGCACTTTTGTTTACACACATATCCTTTGGATAAGAGCATAATTTAGTCTCCCTAAGAAAATATATCAATGGTTACTGATCAATGTAATATACTTTAGAGACTAAACCAGATTAAAGTAAGCCTATTAATACTAGAAAATACCAATCAATATTTGAACTGTTTATCTATATATATGCTAAAAGTGCATTAGCAAAATAGCAGCTTATATACAAAGCAGCCCATTGTACCCACATTGGTCCATTTTTCTTCAGTCTACAGCTGTGCACGTAGCCTCACTGGTTGTAAAATGCCAAAACACTGCTCCTGACAGATCACACCTGCTTCAAATAACACATCTCACCCCACACTAATCTACAGCTATAGGCTGGTTTTAATGATTTAAAAATGCTAGTATTAACTCTTAATGCTCAACTGGTTTTTATGGAAGCAGCAGAGTCCATTTTGTCTCGTTTTAATACAATCCCAATAAAACAGCTGGGAAATTGCAGTGCCAGGGAAAAGACATTCAAATCCACCATTTCCCCTATTGTAATAATAATCAGTTTGACAAAGTCAGATAGTAAAGCAGATTGTAGCACTTTGGGGCTTTTTATACATATATTTAATTATATTGTTAAGTTCCCCATTTGAAAGCAATTAAAAAAATACTTTCAGTTCAAGATTATAAAACTACCCACTTCTGATTTCAGCTTGACATTTTTATTGGTAATCTGAGTTATAACATGCTCAGGTTCATTCCTCATTGATTGGCTGCTGAGCTTTCTGCCAGAGTTTTATAGCTTTATGGGAAAGTACAGTATTTAAAACTCCTTTAAATTCATGGACTACTCCTGCTTCTGAAAAAGCTTCTCTTGACTTCTCAAAAATGCATAACAAGAGCCCATGTTTACTTAAAAACATCTGCTTCATCCTTTTCGGTGTAACATAAAAAAAAGTGGGCTGATGTTTTCCATGTTTTCCCTTTACCCTTGTGTCAAGCAGTGAGAGAATGCAACTTCTTTGGGTTCAAATCTGCCTCTTTCCCCACCAAAATTTCCCTAATGCTAGTGGAGTTCTTCAGCGAACCAGGGTACAAAACTGGCATCCTTGGTGTTGGGGTCACACATCAGTTACCACTGTTCTGTAAGACTTTGTCTTGACTCTTAGCTACAACCTGACAAGGAGGGTATGTGAGCAAATATTTGGCAGGAGATTTCACTGCTTTGCTGTTTGTTTCCTGGTTCAGAATAAAAGTTGCATAAAGACAATTACAAAACTCACAGAGATCAGAAGGATTCTTTTTGTGGGTCCTAAAGAGAATCTCAGATTGACTTCTACTGGTAAAGTAAAAGACTTTTCTTTAAAATTTCTTTACAGAAACAAGAAAAACTACTTTGAAAATGATAAATATTTCTTATACTTACTGTTCTCCAGCATTTCAGTTCTTACATTATTCTGTTCTGAGCTATTTTGCATTTTTCTTTATGGAGAATATGGCCAACATCCCCTCCCACGCAGGACTTAATTGTTGGGGATGCAGTAAAGCTTTAACCTAGGACCGAAAAGGACTGTAGAGTCCTTTAAAGGACTATTTGTCTTCTAAATCAAGAAATGGCCAAACAACATTATACTTGTGAGCCTCAGAATAACAACCTGGGCACAATCTGTACAGAGGCCAAACCAGAGTCAAGCACTTGGATCCATTTCCAGTAGACACGTAAATGGCTACTGGTAGTAGACACTGTTGCAGTTCATGAGCACAGCAGTAAGTTTTATAGATGCTAAGATGCTGTCAGCAAAGGAGGATTCTCACACCAGCCTTTCCAATTATCGACTTTTGATGCCTGTTAGGTAATGACCAGTTGCTTTGCATTTGCTTGCATTGATGCAGGCTTAAACTCTGCAGTCATTTTTATGCCACATAAGTGTAAGTTTGCTTTTCCAGAATCCTTTCTAAGAAAGCAATGATTCGCAGCTAAGTTCCCCTCAAACTTAACACTGTACTTACTGAAGGAACACAGGGGTGTATGAAAGCATAAGAGTAAGGAGCTGTTTATACCCTTTAATATTATAACTCAGCTTTTGTCATAAATCTCTCTCCTTGATTGCACATACCTCCAACATGAACTCATGCTCCTTTTGATTTTCCTCTTTATTACCCTTAGCCAACTGAGTGATGTGTGAGTTCCTGTCATGGTGCTGACTCTATTACAAAGTGCAAAGGTAATTTACATCACGGGGCTGGCAGGGCAGCCAATAGCAGTATGCCTGGGAGGTGTGCAGTTCCAACGAGCCACTCTCTTTTATGGATGATGGAGGGCAATATTTTTTTAAAAAACAAACTATAAATTTTTGTGCCTGATCAGAGGCAAGAGCTGGGAAACAAATTTGCACTCAGTCCACTGGCAGCATCGTGAGAAGTCAGCATCTCCTTTGCAGTGAAAAGCCCCAAGAGCAGAGTTTGAGAAACTTCTCCTTGCCTGAGTTTCTCTGCTTCATGGTGAGGGAACTCTCATCTCATGCTTTTTTTACAGAAAAGGTTCAGTGTAAGCCAAGGCTCCCTGGAGTCAGAGCTCAGGCTTTCACACAGCTTTATGCTCTGGACTATTTGGAAATTTTCATTCAGTCTGCATATAAACAAGCCTTCACTCTATCTGAGTTCAGGCAGGGGCAAAAGCTCTCCCAGGAGCACAGCCTGAGTGAATGGGGTCAGTCTTCAGAGGATCAGGAGGAAGTAAATCCTTTCCAGGTGGTACTCAGTGCACACTCATACTACCAATGGAAGCAACTCGTTTTAGAGGCCACTCACCCTACACTCTCTTTATAGTCATTAAGGAGAGATAGGCACTTCAAAAACAAGTTCACAGAATTCTACTTTGGCTCTTGATATGGTCTGTCATTTGAAGAAGACAAGACCTTCCCGCTGGTATATAAACTGTATTTCTCCTACATTAGTCTGTGTAGATCTACCTTTCTGCTGCTCTTTGTGACTGAGGCTGCAGAAGCCCAAATCTGGTGTTTCTGTGTTTGGAGACACAAGCAGAGTGTCAGTCACATCCCAGGACTCAGGACCTCAAACTCCCTTCTTCTGAGATCAACACTTCTTTGAATCCTAAGATTTATACACAGAAATGGGGGGAAAAAAAACCTTCAAATATTGCTCTTTTCACTCATAAGCAATGGGAACTTCCTATCCTTCAGAAATATCACACACATTTGCATTAATATAGTCTTATTTCACTTTTTAAGAGGTTCAGCTATGTGAAAGGCAATAAGGATATATGGGAGTGGTCATTTCACTTTAGCACTCCATAGTGAGAAGTATTTTACCGCATCTTCTGCAGATGGTTCTTGTACATATTCTCTTCAAGCTCCATGGAGAATTATATAATAATTGTTAAAAATTTCCTTTGTTAACAACTCTTTCTTTGTGTTTGGCAATATTTTTAATAATAGAAGTGTTTTGAAAATATTAAGAAATTTGGCTGACAAAATTTGGATTAATCTCATTGAGATATGCAGGTGCTCAGAACAACTTTCAAGTGTATGGAAGTCAGTGGTCCAGGCAACTTTCGGAAATTAGCTTCATCATCAGTCGAATTCTAAAGTTGATTTAGCCTCAGAAGAATGTTTGTTAACACGAGACAGTTGTTATGGATCTTTACTCACATAGGCAAGGATGTGATCTAGCCAGCTGAACTTCACATAATCACAGAATCAAAGAATGGTTAAGGTTGGAAGGGACCTCTAGAAATCATCTAGTCCAACCTTCCTGCTCAAGCAGGGACACCTCGAGCATGTGGCACAGGGTGGCATCCAGGTGGATTTTGAAGACCTCCAGAGAAGCAGACTCCATAATCTCCCAGGGCAGCCTGTTCCAGGGTTCTGTCACCCTCCACGTCGCAATGGAACTTCCTGTGTTGCAGCTTACACACATTACCCCTTGTCACTGGCCACAACTGAGAAGAGCTTGGCCTCTTCCTCCCTACATTCCCCCTTCACATGCTTACACATATTAATCAGATTGCCGCTCAGTCTTCTCTTCACCAGAGAAAACAGGCCCAACTCACCCAGTTTTTCTTTGAGAGATTCCCTAGGAAAGTGCAAGCTTCCTAGGAGCTTGCACTGCATGCTCAAGATAATTCAGTATAAATGTTCTACTTGCTATTACTTTTAATGTGCAGCTTAATTCAGATCCTTTCATAAAGGACTTTAATGTAAGCTTGTCCAACCTCTCCCTAAGCACAAATGCAGGGAAGAAGGGGACAAGCTCTTCTCAGTGGTGGCCAGCGATAGGACAAGGGGAAATGGGCCTATGCTGAAGCACAAGAAGTTCCATCTCCAAGTGAGGAAGAACTTCTTTACTGTGAGGGTGACAGAGCCCTGGAA
>JAUBOD010001115.1:633174-662222 GCA_032353885.1 Nothura maculosa | reverse complement strand
TGCTTGAGCAGGAAGGTTGGACTAGATGATCTCTAGAGGTCCCTTCCAACCTTGAAGATTCTGTGATTCTGTGAAATGGAAAGGAATTATGTTCAGCACAACCTTAAGAAAGCTCAGCATTAATAAGAAAGGAAACAGTGCAGCCTCTCTGTAAATAATCTCACACCAAACATTTCTACAGGATTTATTTTTGCAGTAGTAGCTTAATTCCAAAGACATATAAATCTACCTTGTTTGTAAAACCACTGTATGGCAATACTGCATGGCCAAATCTTAGTTCCACTGACATTAGTTCACCAACAGCAGCAGAAGAAAGCTATACTCCCTATGCTTATTATGTAGTATTTTATATGACTGTTATGCTCTACTGGTATACACATCAACATCAAGATAAATTCTAACCCTCAACTTAGTAAGAGAGCAGACCTAGACAACTCAATTTACCAGTCATCCTTGAGCGTCGCATTATCTCCCTCTGGGATACGTTCTACATCTGCTTTAAGGATGTGTTTACACTGGAGTGAGTGTAGTTTGAGTAGACATTCCTGAGCAAGCTTTTTAAGGAATATCTGAGTAGTGTTTGCAGCACAGCTGTGATAGCAAGGACTTCAGCACAGACTGTCTTCCTCATAGGTACTTGCTTTTCAGCAGGACTGCTTGAGCCGAAAGCTACTATCTCTCTGATATCAGGGAAAATCAAGGACACTCGAAGACTCAAGATTTATGCTTCTGTACTTTGCATAAGATACAGTCCACTGAGATCATAGTATCCAGAGCAATGACTGACCAGCATATTCACTATCACTTTGACAGCACACATCATGCACTAAACATACTTATTAAATAGATCATGTTCTAGACAATTAGGAGAAAAATGTATAAGCACGGGCTTATTGCTAGGCTCTCTAGACTTCAATTGAATACAAGGGTCCATTTGCCTTTAATAAGCCTGAACTCTTGAGTATAATCTTGAGTATAAAAGTGTTATGATGTTGAGTACCAAAATATCATCTTCCAGATGAGTGAGGTGAGAGTGTGCATCTGTCTATCAATTTGTAGTCGCCTCAACTGTTCTACATGACTTTTCTTCTCTCTTGGCACCTGGCTCATCCCTCAGTTATTTTAGGCGGAGTGTACCGAACCAAAACAGAAATAAAATAAGAAACAAAAAGAGAGTAAGCCATTATCAAACTTCTCTGCATTGTAAGGAGAAAAAAAAAAAAAAGATAAAAGATAAAAGTCACTGTGACTTACAGATTGCCACATTTCTCCTGTCATTCTTACTTACATTTAAGTAATTATAGTCAGCATTTTCCTCCATATGATAGGGTCTTTTCATTTTCCTCCTCAAGGCTCAGTCGGGGCTCTCAGACTCGATCCTCTTAGATAGTATTTGAAGTGATGCCGCTTATTCTGAAAAAAATACATAGAAGAAATCACTGCAATCTGATTTGAGGACATGGCCCCTGTAACGACAGTTCTCTAAACAGAACGTGTCATGTTAGGTATAGATGCAAACATTTGCATGAAGTATAACCATTGCAATCAGTGCTATCATGCTCCTGTAAACACAATACTGAATTAGGACTCAGGACATCTGGGGATCATTCTCATGTCTGACACAAGTTTGCTGCATGGCGCTGAACAATTTTTTCTTAAGTTTCTGAATAGCTCAGCTCTTCATCACTGAAATAGCCACAACATGAGTTTTCCTGGAAGCCCTTAGAGATACATTTATGCCAAAAGATATGCACAGAAAATAAGTTTTACAATCAATTACATTGAATATCTTCATCTTCTTGTACAATTGACTTTTATTGAAGAGCTGCTGTACTAGTGAAAATTACAGTGGATCTGAATCACATATTTGCATAGATTTTACAAATCTGATGATACAGATCTATCAATGTTTGTAACTCCATTTTCCTAAAAAAAAGTAATCAGTAAGTAATCAAAAGTAACATATTAAATAACTATTTGAATCAGTGTCAGTGAAGCTTGTACAGAGGACAATTTTGCCTATACCTGTAACATTTATGATGGAATCTTTTCATTTATTGGAGTTTCAGTAAGCAACATATTACTATAGCTGTCTATTTATTATACCTACTGTACAAAAGAAAGCAACTCTCTCTTTTTATTTTATTATTAGTCACATAGACGTTCCTCTAAACCAGAATGTTCAGTGATGTATTTATTTTGGTCACAAGCCAGACAGAAATATTTAAATCTTACTTTTGGAAGCAAGAATTATCTAATCACTCACTAGCTTTTATAATAAAACATTTATCATGGAACATTAATCCATTAGTACTTATTTTCCATCCCATCCTTTCACTAGCACCTAGCTTTGAACAAGGGTGAGTTTGGCTGTGATTTTTCCTTTTATCATATATCATAGTTACATGATGGGACATACCAACACTGGATTCAGAAAAAAAAAACTTGCACTTTGCTTGAACTTGGCACCCAGATGTTCTGCTTGTGCTTCCACTGCTAACAAAATAGTGCATGTGTGAGTTCTGAAATTAGTCTTTCATCATTACATACCAGGGTTTCATGGTTGCAAGGAGGCACGTGGAAACAGCTAAGAATAATTATCTGCTAAAGAAAAAAACTTGTGTTTTACTAGCTTTGTTTTTCCACAGCTTTCATTTGCATAGCACATCACCAAACTGCCACACTTAAGCTCTCTGGCATTAAAATCAAAAATGAAATGCTTCAAGGAGATTTGTGTTTTGTTTTGTTCTACTAAATTAGAGATTAAAGGTAACCTCTAACTAAAAAGTGCAGTCTCTGGGTCGGTGATGCCACATCACCTGTGGTGTTGTGTAACTGATCAAAGGTTTAGCTTCATTGGGCTCTTTCCAGACCCAGTTTTACAAAGCTCAAGCAAATGTTACTTCAGGATGTGCAGCAGGGTGATGCGTTCCCTTACTGTGCAAAACCTCGAAGGGGAAGGGAGGCACTCAGGGTACTCCCAATCCCACTGCATTTTCCCATTGCTAAAGAGAGAGAAAAACAGAAGTAAAAGAAGGACAAGGAAATGTAGAAGAGAGAGGAAGAAAGGTCTTTAGGACACTGACAACCTCCAGAGGATGTCTATGTCACTGGGAAGCCACATCAGTAAGATGACCTAGAAGATATCTGCAGAGCACATCACCAAACTACCGCTCTTAATGTCTCGGCTTTAAAAGCAAAATTCATTAGGAATGACAGAGATCCAGCTACAGCTGGACCTCTCTTTCATTCCCACTGCAGAGGATCTCAGCAAGTAAGGCTAAATAACGGGATGCCAGTTGAAGCCAAGCTCATTCCCCTTCCTTCATCTCAACTCTGGATACCTTCTATTTCATTTGGGTTCTGCATGCCAATGTGAAAGAAAAGCTCCTACCTATGCTCCCAATTTCTGTGAACAATTTTCTGAGCCAAAAATCCTTCTGTTTTGTAGCATGCTTTATAGAACGGATGAAACACCAAAGCCACATCTTCCAAGCTCTAGGTGTAGTATTTACTACTGGAGTAGACCCCTTGTAAAACACAGGTGTAATAAATGCCATGTCAAGTTTGTACAGAATTAGAGCCAAAGTGTTATTAATTAAGCCTGGAAGACTCAAATTCATCCCAGCTCTTTCCATGCATTTAACTGAGGTGCCTGTGCAGAGTTCCTGCTGTAAGTAGGCTGGAACTTGAGAGCATTACTGTCTTTAGTTTGTCCTTGTAGTTAATCACTTGCAGTTGGAAGGAATGATTGGTAGGCAACATGGAGTTCCCACTGGAGCTAGCTAAGTCAAATAAAATGCAGACAAAGACAAAAATGACCACTAAAGGGAACAACTTCTGGGAAACAGAGGATAAAGGAGATGATTTTGAAGAATATGCATTGTTCCACTATCCAGACATATTGTTTTTTATTAGATCAGTGAGAATTCTGTGATCTTTGGACATTCCCCAGAGGAAAGTGCCTGTACCCTGCTGGTAATTTGCATAGCACAAGCACACGGATAAGAGTGTTTCTTCATATCTCTTAGACCTGTGCTTAATAAGAACTTTTCCCTATGATTTTGGTACAGAAATATTTCCCTGTCAAAATCTTCTAATTGTAGATTTATAATCCTTGAATATTCATCCTACACCTGTGCTTCCTGTGGAGCATTTGGGGATATTAGCAGAAATATTGCATACAAAAATGAGGAGTGCACTTTCAAAGAGGCAAAACTAGTTATTAAACATGATCCACCAAAAATCATTTAAAAGAAATCTTTTGTTGTCCATCTTTTTGTTTTAAATGAAAAACACTCCAGCATGTTAAATATTCAGCAAAAAAAATGAAAGTAGAGCCTTTAAATAAAGCCCTTTTTTAGTAGTCTAAGTGATTCTTTTCTACTGATTTATATGCAGATTATATCTTTGCAAGACAGACCATGTGTACACACAAAATTATATATATATTTTTAAATAGACTTATTCTACTTGTATTTTTAGTTGACAAATCAAATGTTTGCATATGAAGATACTCTTATTTTTATGTATATATTTTAATTTTCTTATTTAAAATAGCTCTTAAGTATAGCTCTTAAGTATGTTTAGCAAAGGTAATTCAAAATTGTATTTTAAAATGTATCTGAGCAGATGATACAAAATTATTGCAATTAATGGAGATTATTAATTTCCTTCTTCCCAGTAGGGAAACATGAACTACGTTCTCAGAACCAAGTTACCAGCACAGATATCTGAGGATTGTTTGTCATTGAAATGCTAATATATTATCCATTAAGTACATTGAGTTGTCAGTGTAGGTGTGTAATAAGGGGATATGAAGGAATTCCCCAGCATTTACTAAGCCAAAGATTAGTTTAGTATTTGTGTCAAATAGAATACCATCGAGGCTACCCAAGCCATTGTAGCTGGAGGGCTGCCCCAGTGGAATTTATAGCAGCATGAGCTATTTAATGAAAAAACACATCCGTATCACCTTTCCTCTTCTGGAATCAGAGTCACTTTAAAAACAGCAATATAAAACATAATGTAACATAACAACATCATAAAAACATAGCAACATAACAAAACAATGCAATGCAATTTAATTCTAACATTGCTGAGGAGATAGAAAACAGATATGGAACTTTCTATCATTTTCTGGTATGAGAGGATTCTTATGGCAGAATTTTCATACCTTCCTCTGATGAACATGCTGGTGACCTTCATCATGGACATTCATTCCTACACAATGCAACATCGTGTTTGATGCAGTATGGTAACTTGCACCATTGTATTTATATAGGCTCACAACATATGTACGCATTGCTGAAAGAGAGCTCTTTGCACCTGACCCCTACCAAGCAGAAAGGTGAGATTTGTGACTGTGCAAAACAGGTCTGCTGCTAATTCTTTTATGACAGAGAAACTTAATCTTGCAGGTTATATAAGCATAGTGCAGAACTCAAAATATTTGAATAACAATTCAAATACATATAGCTTGCCTTTCGCACTGATTAATTAGTTACAGAAAAGTTCTGCACAAGAGATTTTAGATATAGTCATATGTATGTGAAAAATATAAAACTTATCATAGAAAATGATGTGGTGTCAAAACAACAACTGATAGCTAAAGATGTTTCCATCTTCCAAGAAATTTTTAAATGTATTTTAACTCTCTGATTTCCCATCTACCGAAAAGGTAATTCTTTTAATAGTTAAGTCTTATAAGACTACATTATATAAGTAAATACAATACAGAAATTGTTATTTGGATTTTTTTCCAACTCTAATAAAATCTATTACAAAAAAAAATCACTTCACTAAGGAAGAAAAGATGCATTAAAAAATACAATAATTTTTTTATGCAATACTCTCATATAACTA
The DNA here is from genome assembly GCA_032353885.1 of Nothura maculosa. NCBI lineage: Eukaryota > Metazoa > Chordata > Aves > Tinamiformes > Tinamidae > Nothura > Nothura maculosa. Next base: position 656,357 of record JAUBOD010001115.1, on the reverse strand, counting down.
GTTTGCTTGGCATTGATTTAATCCATGAGATGCCCTCAGTTCTAATACTGTTTTCTGTCTTGGTTGAGGAAGGAACTGAAAGACCAGGCTTTTGCCATTGCTAAATTTTCCATTGTGAAATTTGATGGGTTCATGACTGTAGACTCTCTGTTAATCAATAAATCACTGGATAACTTTGATTAACTAACTAGTCAACAGTTCATAAGACAATTCAGTAAAACCATCTGCATTTCCTCTCGCCCTATGTAATTTAATTTCTCAGTGAAGTAAATTATGATTGTTTCTATTCCCAGATTGTATATTTTAAATGTTCGGTGAAAGAATTACGTATTATTTTTATATGTACTCCAGTAGCAGCTAATGGCCTCCTCTAAGTTCCAGATATGTGCTAGATTTTATATGATACTATTTCAATAGACAAGGCCAGAGGGAGAAAGAGAAGCACAGTAATTTGGGGAAAGCTTGCCCATATCCCTGCAGAGGCCTGGAGGCAAAGCCAGCACCAGAGCTCAGATGTCTGGAGTCCAAATGCAGTGCCTCACCAGCTACAGTGCCTTTTCTGAAAGAAAATACAGAACTTTTTTTTAAGCAAACACCATTGTTTTCAAAGACAATTGCCAGCATGAGCTTTCCTGTAAAAGCAACCATTTTATTAGCACTCTGGGTGGGATCCACCCTCCTACGCGATGCTTGCATGGGAGGCATCCAACCTGAACTTACTTACATGTGAGGTGTTGCATGCAGCTGTCCTTCCAAATCAAATTTCCTAATTCCTTGGACAGTCAGCAGGGCTTTGGAGGTCTGTAGCAAGCAATGCAGAGGTGACCTGCGGTAGGTGACACCATTTCCTCCTGTGGAGAAAAGTTAAATTTGCATGTGTATTGGTCAATAGAGAATAATGAAGACTGAACATATGTGGGTCATAAATTTGGTTACATCAGTACCATTTGGATACACAAATCCTTCATAAGGAAACAAAACTCTAACCTTAAACATAAACTTATTTTGATTTTTCACTTTGAATTTCCTATAAAATTACCTCATATTTCAATACTTTCAAGAATACAGTGAGGAAACTCTGTCTTTATGTATTGCCATATATTGTTTATTATGCCAAACAGGATTGATTCTTAAGTTCAATCAGTCTCTTTGGTTGCTTAGTGTTTCTTCTTACTTCAGATACAACTTTTTTTACTGGCTTTCCCAAACTGTCTTGATCAGAACCTTCAGGAACTTTTGCTTGCTCTCAGGTCCTGCAGAGGCCTTTGACCACCCATGCTCAGAGCATAAACGACCCCATAATCTCTGTATCCATCTTAAGACTTTGCTCAGAAAGCCTGTTCTGATTAATTTAAAGCTATAAGATACTATATATGCTTTTATTTTTATTCTCTTTCTACTGATGGATTATCTCAACTCATGCTAGCCCAATTCTTCCTTCTGGATTTAAACTGATTTAAGCTGGTTTTAAACAAAATTAAAAGTGTCTATTCAGCTTTTATTATCTTTTGAATTAGTAGTCCATTCTGCTATATATCCATCAAGTGAATTTAAACTCTATTTTTGAAGAATCACACCTGGTTGTAAGAGGATGTTTCAGACTTTATGTTCATTCAGTCTTTTTGAACTACCTTCTCAAAGAAAGCTGCTCTGAATTGTTCTGTCAGAAATGTTTCTGGTAAAAATGTTTTCTTTCACACGATATCTTAACAAAAGGCTCTTTTATTTCTGGTTCAGCTCTGTCGACCAGAGCAGGGCTTTCGCCACAAACCTTCTTGAAAGATGTAATTGGGCAACAGACCTTGTCCCAGAAGAGTGACTGAAGGATCAGACATATGGGCACTGGCTCCCATGATATCGAAAAATATGTTAGTAAGAATGTAGTAAAATGAAGGAAAAATTTTGGATAACCTACTAGGTAAAAATCTATCTCAGGCAGATCTGTTGCTGATCTTTTCAGTCCTGATAAAAGTAGAGATGAGATTTCCTATCATGTGCAAGAATGCACTAGGAAAGACCAGAGTATCCTTCCTCTGGGGACAAAAAGTAATATAATTTGGTAGTAATTGGCCTGAGAAGCATTTGAGACTTTGATTTCAAGTGTGCAGATAGCCCAGTTTCCATCTGAAGAAGCCAGCAAACAAGCACAACAGGAAACAGAACTCATAATGCTGTTATCATACCTTTTTTCTTTTTCTTATGTGCTTTAAAAACAAAAAACAGAGGCCACTGAATAATATATATTGAAAAAATTCAGCCATACCAACCTTTGAAGAATTGCATACAAAATGCTATTTTAAATCAAAAAGTATGTGTGCTTCACTTTGGACCAGATTGCCAGCTGATGTAAAACAGTTCAGCTCCTATAATCATATGGGACTATGCCAATTTACATCAGCTGAGGATCTGTCTATTAATAATATGTGAAGCAGAGCTTCACCACATACTGTACTAAATGTTGGAAAACATCCTGTACTTAAATGCATGCAGCTCTTTAACTCAGAGTATAAGAGTAGCCACATTGTTTGACATAAGGGTTAGTTTTCAGATAGTGAAATTTCAGTTGCCAGGTGCCAGAGGCAATTTATCAGACACTCATAAAATAAAGATCAAAAAGCCCATCAGTCTCCCACTGCATCTGGGATCTAGGAAGGAACACTTACAGTCCCCTATCCTTTAAACAGCTCTCACTTAAAGAGCTCACTGTTTATAATAACAAGAAAAGGAGAAAGGGGTCAGGTCAAAACCAGCAGAACAGCAGGTGGTGTTATAAACTTTTTTTCCGCAGTTAAAACTTTTCTGAAATAGTAGTTCAAATATACCCAGATGAGCCTGTTTCAAATTTTAAATTTGTATTTTTAGATAATTTGGGCTATTAGAATACAAATCACAAATGACTTGACCTCATTTTCTCTGCTCTTTACTCCAGTATTACAAAAATAATCTTGAAGGATTTCCTTTCATGCTTCCCTTTTGACTGAAAGCCCTTATTACACACTGCTGTATTAACATTTCAGATCCAGAACCAAAATTCTTCCAAAGTTCAAAAGGCCTTCTGACTAGCTTTCCAGTTCATAACCAGTTTAGCTGAAATGATGCAAAATGAGAAGTTTGCATTCAGATCTGAACTGTACTATTTAATATCTAATGAGCACTCACTTGGTCTTTGCTGAGCTCACAGATGTGAATCTTGCCTTCTGAGCTTTTTCTATGTCAAGGCCCTATTTTTGCTTTCAGTTCTCCTTAGTGGGAGGGGAGAACTTTCTTACCACATTCAAGGAAAATGTCAAGTTCTAGTTTGAGTCTATCTCTTATAATACTTTTCCTTGGAGTCAAAATAAGCAGCCTCCATCAGGCATGAATTAGCCACACATGCTGAGAGTTGTCACCAGAAACTCTTATAAGAACATCTCTCAAAAGAGATGAAGATATGTCTCTGTCCCAGAGGAGTTAGTGAGTATACCATGAAAGCTTGTCTTTAGTCTGCAACTGTCAAAGACAAGCTGAAAAATTTGATTGAAAAGTTAAAATATACCATTACCACTGAGAACAGAGGATCAGAGGAGGTCTCCTCTGACATACTAAACAACTCCTACCAAGTGCCTCTTCCAGAGACCTCAGCATGTGCCTCTTCCAGAGACCTCAGCTTTTGGGAGAACTGAACACTTTGGAGCAGAAAGTAAGATATTCATCTTCAATAAATTTAATTCCTTAATTTAAATATCTGCCCAGGCTCTGTGTATATTAGGTGTAAAGATGAAAGCTAACAAGGCTGAGATTAAGAAAAATTAGTATCCTAAGTGCACTTCAACTATGGCATTCTGAATAGTGCTCTGGAGACTCCTGCCTCCATAGCCAGCCGTGTGAGCCTTGGCTCCCACTTTAAACACCTAAATTAAACTCCCTCTCCTGGCAATGTGAACTACCTTCCTAATTCAGAATGAAACTTCTGAAGTCTGTGCAATTTTCTCATGAAGCCTTTCAGAAGTGACCTCTGTTGCTGTTACCTCCACTGAGTCCAATAATTTCATTACCACTGAATTGAGTAATAGCCAATTGTCAGGAATAAAAATGCATAAAAGTTCACAAACACAGTGCTCATAATTTTTCAAAAATGCAAACATTTCTCAACAGTTACTTCACAGAGGTACTAAAAATGCATGGGAAAGAAGTGGTGTGTCTTGAAAGCAAAAGTAAAATTATTGCTTTCTGGCAAATGTGACTTTTCTTATAAGTGATCACAGCATTGTTATTAGACACCAACATCCAGTGGACTAGTCTCCCTAATTTTCAAACTGCTATCAAGCTTCCCAAACACCTTGTCCCAGAAATCATTTTTCTACTCCAGAGCATGAGTCAGGTCTTCCATCTGCTTTGGACATCCATTCAAAAAAACTTATTTGGCCTTAATCTCAGTCTCTGAATTCTGTGTGGTATCCAGAGTAGTGGATGCATTATTTTGAAATGCTGTAATATTGATTATGTTATCTTTGCTTTATAACTATGATCCCAGAGAGCTTTTCTTTGTATCTCCAGCATTCATTTCCCAGGCAGTTTTATAAGAATGTAATGAGGTGCTATTATTAAAGCCTATTAACTTATATAGGCTTGTTGCCTGATGAGAACTCAATAAAATTATTTTCCTCAAGCATCAGGCCAGATTGCAATCAAGTAGTTTCTCCAGTGAGTATACCTACAAATTAATCACCCTATTTCTTAGTCTGAGATAATGCCACAATAGAGATCAGGCCAAAACTTTCCTTTTACTAAGTTCCAGCAGGGATACACTTACTCTTTTCACATTGCTTGACCACAGCAAGGTAATTTTTCCTTCATTTCATTGCTCCTTCTTCTTTTATTTTTAACCTTACTTCCAGAAATAACACTAAGATATTTATGGATTGTGCTGAGCTCATCGGCTTTGATTAAGATTTCTGCATAACTGAGTAATTTCTTTAATTTATCTAACTGCACTAGAAATAGGCATGTGCAGCATGTTTCGGCCTGAGACCACACAAAAGAGGAGGCTTGACATTCCAGGTCACCATCTCCAGAGGCCAGAGGAGAATGAGGGCTGCCAAATTGGTTAGATGGGCCCCAGCTCCGCCCTGCAGCTGTCATAGCCCTCCCACGCACTGACAAAGCAAGATTTTCCCACCCTTCTCTGACCTCCAGATATGTACTGAGCCTGGAAACCTGCCCAAACCACGAAGGTGTGAGACATCTTTGCTAAAAAGGGCTGGAGGAGGACAAAGGCCTTGTAATGAAAGCACAAGGTTGTCTGGCTTCACTTCCTAGTTCTTCAAATTACTTGTGCGGCCTTGCAATCTACTCCTTCTAGTCTCATCCTGTTTTGGCTTTATGTTACATAAAACACAAGATGGGAATGAGGATTTGTAGTTATGATTAATGGAGAAATCGGGGTCATCGAATTGTGCTCATGTCACTAACATACAAAAACAATGCAAAATCAAAAAAAAAAGAGAGAAAAAGGAGCTTTTCAATATAGACTAGAGAATGCAAACACCAGAATCCTTATCACATAATCAATACACCTTTTACAAATATTAATAATTCATCAGTTGAGATATATGATCCTGCTCTTATCCACCAAAAATGATATTCCAAACATACTGGGCTCCTGAGAAAATATTTTCAGACTGAATCTCAAAGAAAACATCTTATGCCCCTGAAAATTTCCCATGAGGTTCCTTAATTGATACACTTGTGAGTGTTCAAAATGTACAGATTTTTAGAAAACTACTTTTTTTGAACTGGAATTCATCCTAAATTTCTTTGGCACTCATTAAATGATATCTGAGGTGATTTAACAAGTATTAAACAGAGTAAATAAAGTATTAAACCGAGTCTTTAACAGATTTAACAAAAATGTGTTACTTTAAGTTTTTTTTAACAGATAAGGTATTATTAGCATGGCTGGGCAATTTTTTCATAACAGCATTTTCAGTTGAGGATCCAGTCAACCTAATGTGCTTATCTAGTCCACACTATTGTATCAGTAATTTGTGGCAGCTATCAGAAAGTAGGTTCCTAAATTTCTTGGGCAGTCAATGGGGTAAAAAAAAAAGCCTATATTGGAAGAATCAATCTTCCTAGTTTGATATACTTTAGAATAGCAAATGTGACTCCTTGTAGAGAAAAAGTTCAGACATCAGTTATCTAGAGAATTGAGGATGTATTCTTAAATATCAAATGAACAGTCACTAGTTTTATGTGAGGCTTTTCTGCGATACAAAGGAATACCTTTTGGCATATCTGCAATATCATTTTTTTTTAACTTGTCTTTGCCCAGGAATATCTTTAAATCAGCTTAGAAGCTAAACTAAGAAAGAATAACAAAATTTTCAGGCTATCAAATCTACTTAACTACAATTTTCACACATGCTAAAGTCAGAAGACTTTGCATATGCATTTCTGATGTGAAACTTGTCACTAAATCTACTCAATTATTCTTTTTTCCTGTTTAAAACTATAACTCCTCCCTCAGTAAAAGACAGATTCAGTCCCTGGCTGCCTCTTTCCACTGTTTTTGTGATTTTTCTCATCTCTAGGTTTCCTCTCATTATTAAACTTTCTTATAAGTCCCTGCTAATTCTTAATTTTTCTGTTTCCCTCTCTGCCCCAAATCAAATCAAATCCGCCCCAAATCAGCACCATATCTTGTCAGATGCTAACTCCTTATTTACATCTACCAAGTTCTACAATTCCCACCTACCTCTGAAAACTTCTTTCTGCCCATTCCCACGGTCTCTCCCCAAGCACCTCCCAACTCTTTTGCCTATCTGCTCCAGTTGGCTCTTTTCCTGCTCTCTGTGGTCCTTAGGAGCTGCCAGCTGGCCTGCTCTCTCTGCTCTTCCTCTGAAAATTAGATACTCTTGCTGTCCCCACTATCCAGTCTGGAATGAGGTTCATGTAACCTCATCTCAGTAGGAGAGCTCTAAATTCATCTGCTTCCTCTTGCATTGTTTTTGACACCATTTCTGTGGCCAGACTTGTAAACTGAGAAGCTGTACACAGTTCTGGCTGGAGGCAAATTGAACTGGCTCATGGACATCAGCTACTGGATGGAGTCTCAATTCCTTGACAATTTTATCAAAATATCACCAAATGTTGATTTGCCTTTAGCTCAAAGAGCTCAGGCTCTTGTTTTGATAGTAGAAACATCTTATTTCTGTATAGAATCAGTGAAAAATAATTTAAAAATACTTCAAAGTTTACTTTAAACTTTAAAGGAAGCATTATACAACAAAGTTGACAGATGCTTCATTTTAAAAAAGATGCATTGCTCCCTCCATATTACTTTAAATTCAAAACTGGCCATTCAGTTTTGTTGCAGTGTCTTAAGTAGCTATTGATTTTTCATTGCAGAGTGTTAATATCTAGATTAAAAATTGTCAAGATTTGAGCTTCTAATTATATGATTATTTAATGTTTCTAGGCAAAAGGAATTATTTTTCTCATGTTATGAGAACTAATCATCATGGGAACTAAAGTAAAATTTGGCTACTGAACTAGAGAAACTATAAGATCTGTTACTTTCCTGGAAATGTTTCCTTTTAGTTGGCTAAAGTATATTATGAATTACTGATAATGCAGCACATGCCTCTGCAGAAGGGATGACCTTTTTCTGTCCATTCTCTGAGGAGACACACAAAATCTATTTGACTTTCAGGCACTGCATAGCATGCTATTATGTTTTAGTGTATATTTACACTAGAAATGAACACAAGCACAGTTCTATAATTCCCAAATTGCAGATGGTTCTTGTCTGGACCATTCAGCATACAGTCTGCATCCATTTATATCGACAAGCTTGCACATAAAAAGCTCTTTCCTTTGAATATCTTTTGTCATCCTTTTTGATTATCTACAGTGCAAAGTCATTTTCTTATAAGAACTATCTCAAGTCTTCTTCTGGGAGTAAACTTCCTTTCATTTGACAGACATAAATGAGAAGATATTTAATATCCAATTACTGTATTGCCTTTTCTACCAGATGGTATTCTGAACCTGTGTTACATTTATTTCCTCTCACTCTGACAGAGCTAGTTCATTTTTATCGGTATCAACACCAACTTATTTTCAACACCCACAATATGTTGAAGGGTTCAAAGGATTCACTTTGGCCTTTATTTTGTCAAAGATCCATAGGGAAAAAATTATTTCATTCTAGAAATGGTTCCTCACCCTTCTTTCACTCTCTTCCTTCACACAAACAAACAGATAAGAGCAGAAATATTTGATTTAGAATCCAAAGATAATGACATAACTGAATAGAAAACTACTGTATCATTATTACAGCGTCCTGGAAAGCTCAAATGACACTAGAAGTCCTGTAGAGAAAAATATACCATACCTAAACACTTTTTATACTTCGCCGCATCTCAGCGTGAAGCATCAGTGGGTTTCATTGAGAATAAAATAATAAATATAATAAAATAATATTTAAAAATAAAAAAAAATCACCATGGAATTCACTACCCCATTATCATATCTCACAAATGAACTATGCTTTGTGCTTCAGACTTCTAGCAATCTTTCTGTGAATTCTGAAAATGTATCAACATCACATCTTTTGAAAAAAGAAAAAAGTTATGGAGAACATGATCAAAGAGGGCAATAAAATGCAAAATTCTTAATTCTGGTAGGTTGATATGTACACTTGTGTGTGTGTGTGTGTGTGTGTGTGTATGCAAGCAAACATCTCAGATGAAAATGGATAAGAAGTGGGTAATTTTTTGTTTTTGCAAATTCTGTGTAGAAAGAATGGATTGAGGAAGAAACTATGTATAAAAAAAAGCAACAGACATACTTTCTGTTTTGATCTCCAATTTAAAACATTTGTGAGGAAATTCCTCTGAAAAACAGAGAAAAAGATTTTTATTCTCCTTGCTAATTGACTATCTCTGGCAACAAATGAAATAGAGTTACACTTGGATTATAGCCAGTTTCACCATCACTGATTGATCTTCTACTGAGAAATCAGCACCAAAGGTCTGTCATCTGCTACTGCTTGGCAGAGAGGAAATGACAGTGTCAGAAAAAGACAGTGTAAGGAAGGCAAAAATAGAATTCTGAAAGCAAATTTAATGTTGGTTTTGTAATTGATCTGTGGTGTTATGTCCTTTATAGTTGGGAATGCATTGTGTAATAAGTAGTTTGCCAATTTTTTTTCCATTTCTTTTAAGTCTAGAGCCAGCAAAGTAACCACTTTCTAGACAACACTGATAGTTTAACTTCAGAAAATATACTAATACTGATAGTGTCAAAGAAGAAACATTTCTCTGACAAGGACTGAGCGGCTGCACAGCAGATAAGGAAATTATTTTTTAAAAATTAAGCCAAAGGAAAATGAAATAAAGATAAAAGAGCAATCAAACTCTTTATTTTTTTTTCCCAAGTGAAAGAAATCCATTGGATTAATAGAAAATCAACAGGCATGCCCCTCAGGAACAAAGTTATCTTGAAACTTCTTTATCAAATGAAACATTCTAAGAATCTGTTTTAATTAAAAGCATTACTTCTATCTCTTAGCAAATGCAATCTTCTATCTGGCACAGCTTTAATAACAAATGGCAAGTGTTTAAACAAATGGGATTTTAGTCATGGAAGAAGGACGATATCTATCCATTTGGTTTGTTTACAGTCCATTCACACCTTGACGGATGTCTCTAGGTCTTGCACAGATGTAGTAAAAGAATCGCATGTTTTGTTTCGGGTTGTTTGTTCTCTTTTATACAGTAGTGATTTGACTTTGTATTGGAGGAGGAGAAAACTTCTTACTCAGTATCACTCCTCCTCCACCTCTGGTAGGCAGAGCACAGCTGGATGCAAACTTGGTGGTGATAAACAGGTAAAAATTTGTCCCTTCTTGCATGATGCAAATATTGCCATAGAAAGATACTGACTTAGCTGTGCTGTTGAAAACATGCAGTCTAATTTAAAATAGCTATATAGTTACTGCAGTAGTTAAGCTTCAAATATTACTTTAGAGAAGAGTGTGGGAATTGAGATTTGCTACATGTGCCCCAAAGGGTATTTTTTTGCCCAATTTTAGATTGTGAAATACTCCAACTTCTGTCACTGTTGTTCCTTTTACAATTTCAGAGTAAACACATATTGCTACACTGACATGCCTGGTCTTACAAATATTAACACGACAGATTTTATGATCCCATAGATCAAAGTACTGGAAAAAACAGAAAATACACATAAGTGTTCTCAAGAAACAGGAATGTGATCTACTATGTACAAAATAGAAATCCAATAGAGAGAAAAATTTCTTCATCTTGAAGTCAGATGAATGACCTCTGGGTTTCCTTCAGCTTCATGAAATTTGTGTTTAACACAAAGAATAAATGACCTAAGAAAAATGAAATTTTGGTTCTGGCTTTGCAAAGTGAATGTATGTGTTTTACTTTATGGAAAACAAAACAAAATAATTACATTTATGGTGTTACTGCATGATGGTTTAAGCTACTGGATCTGTGATTTCCTTATGGTTTGGTGTAATTAAATGTAATTTTTTTGCAAACCACAGAAGCAATCATTGCTCCATTATGTATAAGCTAGCTTTCATTCCATTTAAATACCTGGATTTTTAAAGGAATTTGTAAGACAGCAGTTTTCTTTTCCAGTGGCAAAATATAACTTCTCCAAAACTAGCTGCTGTACTTCACATAAATGTAATATTGCTATCAGCTGCCTCTTGACCTAAAAATATTTTCTCTCTCTCCTACTTAATAAGATTAAAGACTTAGAAGTTCTGCTATACCATATCATACCACATGTTAAGAGGAAAGAGTAATTCTGGCTGCCTAAAACATTCCAAACCCTATTTAAATATTAGCTAAAAGCTTGACTTCTATAAATGCTTAAATCTGCAGATGTTAAGCCTTGAGTAACAAAGACCAGTATGGACAAAAATCTTCAATTTACTGCTTTTGCAAGGTCTGCTGTACTCCAGGGAGACCTACTTGCTAGACCTTGCTAGAGTCCTGAAAGGGCTTAGCTACGTACTCACAGGATCCATTCAAATCCACTGAATCTTGCTTAGAGAGGGATCTTTTCAGGGTCTTCTGACCACATAATTTTGATGGTTAAAACTTGTTGCACAATACTCAATTAAAGGTCATTTCTCCTTTCCATTTGCTTAACTAACTATTCACAGACAACTATAAGCCACTCCAAAAAAGAACAGCCAAGATATCTCCACTAGCCATGCTCAAGAAGGCAGTTGCTTAGCTACAGGCAATGAAAGAGGCAACAATGAAGGAAAGGGACGTTACAGAAGGAAACCACAGGATCTAACATGGTTGTTGGTCCTAATCCACGCAAACAGGTGTTAACAAGTAACTTTGCTCCATTTTATAGCACATGATGTCGTGAGAGATAGAGGAGAGAAAAGAGTGGGAAAGTGAAGCTGTGACAAGAGCAGGAGCAGTGATAAGTCAGTTCTCATAAGAGAGACATTACCAGAGGGTAAATCTGGCTGGCATGCTGCAAACTAATAGGGACAAGAAAAGGTGCATGACAAATGTTGTCATACTTTCTGCACTTGTTTATTTTGTATTAAAGAGGATCTTCATGATTTTTTTCTACATGATCCACGGAACATCCATACCTTGACCCAAACCATGTAGGCACATGGATAAGGTATGAACAAGAGACATGCAAATACTGGTTTGCTGTCAAAGACTTAAGACTCAAGACTCAAAATCTCAAGAGCTCTAAGTTTGAATTTGATAAACCAAACTTGAAATAAGAAGAAGAGGAATTCTTTGTGGGAAGAAAATGAAACATTATGGATATTGTTGGTGCATTTCTTATTCTTCTGTGACACCACAGATTGGAAGCTATGGGCATGTTGCAGCCTTGGTCAAATATCAGTGTAGAGGATACAGAGTATCCCTGCTGCCAGCTTAGTTATTTGCAGGAAAACTAATGAAGTGAAAAATTCAACTATTTAGGCTGGATTATACAGCTTTCTGCTGTAGTGTTTACTTTTGATTTATTCACACATATATATAACAAAACTAAATTAAAAATATAATGCCATTAAAATATGCCATTTTAATAGTTATTTTAAAATAAGAAAGAAAAATGTAAATCCTACAAATTTTACTTTTTTTTTTTTCCTTTTTTGATCCAATGAAGTTATATTTTCTTAGGTACTCTCCTTTCCATACAACTTATTTGCTATTCTTAACTAGATACTCTATCCTCTAGGCTAGATGACTGGTCCATGTCTCTTTCATCATCAGGCATGTAAGTGGCCATAATTAGTTATGGATGAGATCATTTCAGTAATCACAGGAAGCCTATTAATTATTTTAAAAATGTTTCAGTCTTTCACTAGAAGTCTAACTGAGGTTGACTTTGGAGTATAAGCATATCCTTATGGATCTTCTCTTAAAACTAATGTCTTACAACAAAATTCTGAGGGTAAGCAGCAGACAATCATGTTTTAATGTGCCACTGCAAATATATGTGTTTCACTATATCTTGTAAACACAAAACACTCCAGTAGATGATCTACATCAGACCATACATATGGCAAGCATCAAAAAAGTATTAAACCTTCTACCTTGAAGAAAACAGCAGCACCAAACTCATTGTATTGGGTGTTGCATACAAATACATATTTCCATTTTGATATGAGTTGCACAGTGTATTAACTCTGCTGCATTCATTGACTGTTTTATCAAACCTTCCAGCACAGCCCAAGCTATATGTGGTAGGTTTAGATGCCACCTGCCTGGAGCAGTCTGTTTATTATTCTTTATTTTATAGCCAGACAGCAACTGTTAGACATTTCTGCAGGCTGCCTATGAGGTTCCCATTAGAATGGGAGATGTGTTCATTAGAGAAGACATGTACATCTCCACTCATGAGAAATTTTCTTTCAATTAGTAGATACAAAACACAGATTTTTGTTTCTCAAGAAGACAATCACTGAGTGGCTACAGAACAGAAAGAGTTACAATTATGCCTTATATTACATATTACCATCATTTATACATTGACCAACTCTACACAGACACATTGTGCTTGAAATTTCTATAGTGTCATGATTTTCAGTTTTCTTAAAAGTCCTGAAAGAGAACGAGGCCTCTCCAAAATTTCTTAAAAATACAAAAATTTTAAAAAAGTCATACTTGGTACTAATATTTGGTATTTGGATTGAGAATCAATATTTTACTTGTTTAAATGAATTTCAGGAAGAGTCATCATGCATGACTAACACAGCCAAGTGAAAAAACAATACTGAAATCTCAAGAGATTTCTCATATCTTAAATACCTAGATGTATTATGCCTCCCAAAAGGAACAAGGTGATATAAATAAATAAATACTTATCATATGCTGATTTAACTGATATGATGTGCACAGTAGAGGCTGAATAGAACACACTCATCATTGTTCTATCAAGAAAATCACTGCCAGAGGAGGAAAGCTGAAGATGGGAAAGGAAGCTAATCAATACTGTTTCTTATGTACATTTTTGGTGACAAATATGTTTCTTTCCGTAGCTCCAATATGTACATTCTATGGAGCCTTGGATTGACATTTTTACAGTGTTCACATCTCCTGAAGCTTTTTTGAAGTGTCCAAATTGCTTATTCTCTACCTAAGGTAAAATTTCACCCTGAGAGAAGAAAGGTCAAAGCATAGGTTTGTCCTATGTTAGAGCTCTTTACTTACAGCAAAGATATAAGTTTATTTAATGTAAATCTATTATGATATGCAAAAGTTATAGGCTTATCTTACACTAAGCTTTTTGGATGTGTTGTGCTGATCTAGGTCAGTATCATGTTAACTCAGTGCCAATTTTAGAGGTGATTTGGAATCTAATAACGAGATACAGGATGAGAGACAGGAAATCAAAATGAGAAAAAAGATATTTTTTAACAGGATTAAAAAGCAATCAATAGCAAAGCAGATATTCCCAGTGATAAAAAATTCCTTGGAAACCAGCCATTCTTATTGTAATGTATGTGTAAGAAGGAGAACCTAAGAGTGGTTCCACTCCATTTATATACCTCCCACTGTTTTCATCACTGTTGCTCATGATAAGCTCTCTCCTTCACTTCTGTCTCTCTCCCTCACAAAACCTTATGATCTTTCCTATTTTCATGGTTTTATGCTTTTAAATTGCTCTAAGTCTGCTGGTAAAAGAGAATGCCTAAATATATAACAGATACACCCATTCACCTTGGGATGAATGTTTTATCGGTTCAGATGTCATCATATTCTTCACAATCACATGTTCCTTTCTCCAACACATATGGCAAGCAGCTGTATTGTACTGGCACTGCTCTTACTTATAGTTTAAACCTGAGAGAGAGAGGATTTCAAACTAAACCAAAAATAATATAACAACACTGACCTCTTCCTAAGGAGTACTACTTTTAATCAGTGAAGAAGCAAATAAAATGAATTAGGAAGCAGAAATTATGCAATAAATAGTATTTCCTCTGTGTGCAAAAGATACTCTTCCAAAGCAGAAAGGGCATTATTAGTCCCAGATCTGTATCCAGTGGTAGTCTAGAAATGGCCCAAGTTTCTGATTTGATCTTCTTCAATGTTGATTGAAGACAGAGGACTAAATATTTGCTTCTTGCATAGTCAAGCAGCAGAGTGCTCTAAAGATAACACACAGTGCTTAAGTAGTGCTTTTCATTCAGATGTCTGGAAGCCGTTTCCAGGGATGTAAAGTGCAATTTGCCCATTTTACACAGATAGGATACTCTTGGGTTAAGGAATCTGCCCAAAGATAACCTTTAATTTCACTTGACAGACAGCTTCAAATTTATAGAAATATAAGCAGCAGCTCTTCTATTTACCCATTCTCTAGCATTTTCTCATCCTGTCACATTTCATGTTACTTGAGCAGGAAAAGGATGTATGACTTTCTAGCACAGCCTTTGGCCATTCATACTCTGTTTACACCTGGCTCTGTAGACCAATCATGTCCCTGCAAAGGGGCATTAGTGACAAACCACAGAAGTGCTGAACACTTATTCTGTGGAAAAGATTTCATAGAATCATAGAATCGTTAAGACTGAAACGGATCTTCAGAGATCATCCAGTCCAATCTCCCTGCACACACAGGATTATCTAGAGCATGTTGCACAGGGCTGCATTCAAGTGGGTTTTGAAGATCTCCAGAGAAGGAGACTCCAAATCCTCTCTAGGCAAACTGTTCCGGGTCTCTGTCATCCTCACTCTTAAGAAATTTTTCCTTAAGTTCCTGTGGAACTTTGTCATTTAAAGACTATAATCAGAGATTGCAGAGACTACCAAGAGTGCAGGGACTGACAGGAAACCTTTACCCATTGCAAATTCTGGGAATAAATTACTCTGTACAGTAGGAAGTCCTATTGCACAACAAAGCCTGAAGTGTAGTGCCTGGTTGCAAAGAGCTTAACTCCCACTTCCATCTGGACAGAAACCTTTCAGCATGACTGCACAGCACATAGCAGTCAGCCAGTCTTATATTCACACTGACAACTCTTCTTTTTTTTTATGCTGTACTGACAGAATTGAAGTTACATTGCATGCAGTTCCCTGATGTCATTTCATGCCTTTCCTCCTCTTTTTCTTCAGTTAATGAAAAATTACAAGACCTACTGAGGACTAGAGACCATCAGGCAGAACTGGTCATGACTGCTACTCTTCAGTATCAGCAAAGACATAGATTTAATTGGGACAGTTTATATTTTCTCAAAACCTCCAATTGCAGTAACATCTTTCATGGCAGGGGACAGCAAGCAGTATCATGACAACAGCACATGCTGTTCCGACTCACAATACCAGAGCATACTTTGCAGCTGAATGGCTTGTTCTGTCACTTGCATTGGCGATATTACCGTCTCACATTATCTCCTTTGCTATGGTGCCAGCTTTGCCTCAGTGCCAAATTTTCTCTACAGATAGCTTGACCAGACCATCAATTATGAACCTAGTTGGGAAGCTTTCATCCTGGAAATTGATAATGTTGAAAAATTACACTGTTGATTGTACATATGCAGCTTTAGTAATATAACAGACCAGCTTCTCAGTTGATTTGAGGTTAAGGTGAGGCCACAGATGGCTGTGGGCAGAATCTCTAAACAGGATCATCCCAGGGCATAACCAGTAACATACTGCCAGTATAGGAAAGGGAGAGAAAATATGGAATGTTTGTGAACCAGTAGGATATCCTGTAGAATCACTCAAATTGGGAAGTGGCCAGGACATGAAGACTAACAAGATAACTGGTAGAATATGCTGCCTTTATCACTAACACTTTTCTGTATTTTCCTTTCTCCCATGTACCTTTATTGCTGCTTGACAAAGTTTTTCAATAACACTGTAACAGATTTCTGGGTGTATCCTTCCATTGTTCATCTTATTAAGCATATACTGGAATTACAAAATGGATCAAGGGCTATAATATGTCAAAGGGAAGTGCAGCCACCCAGTGGTCATTCAGCGTTACATTACACAACAAATGCTTGATGGATCCCATCAAATTTTCTATTTCTTAAAGCCAAAAGAAAGTTAGTTTACAGAGAGTGTAGAGGATGCAAAATCATCACAAATTATACACTTTGGTTCTTATACTTTGCCTTCGATGAGATAAAACAACAGATCTGAAAAGTCTAAAGTAAGTGATCTTATTAGCCAATTTATCTCTGAACAGTATTTCTATGCAGTAGAAATGTAAGATATTTTTACTATGGTGTTTCAAATTATTTGTATTCTAGGAGTCTCATTGAATCCCAGCTGGAATCATAGACTCATGATCCTGGATGATATACTGATTTCTAACAAATGGCAGCCTTGTCCCTAAAGGCTTTAACATCAGACAGACCCAAAAAAAAAGAAATACTAGAAGTAACATCTAGTCCTTTATATGTGTAGGGAAACCAATCCGCCAACTGTTTTATGTGACTTTTAAGGTCACTCCAGAAATCTGTGGTGAATCTGTGAGGTGAATCTCTGTCATTCATTTTAGCATTCTTTGTTGAGAGCTGACTTGGTCTTTCATTTTCCCAGAGTCTTCTAGGGAAATGATGGAAACTTGAAAAATGGTGAACAAAAAAAAAAAAAAAAAGCAATGCAGCTATTCTGAAGCAACTTTTTTTATGTTATGGAAATAATGTGACTGAAATTTAAAAGTTTTTGCTTAGATATAATAGACTAGCTATATTAATTTAATGTGTATGTATGATATGTATATGATTCTCTGTATTCGATTCAGTATATGATTCACTAAACTGTCTAAAGAATACAGCAATCACTTGTGTCAACTGGTTGTTATAAGGTGATTTCGTATTATTACAAAAAAGAGGAAATTACACATGAGAAATTTAGCATTATACTAGAAGCTACAAATCTCATATGAGGCTTTAAAACATCTTAACTAACAAAAACTATGCATTAGGATAATGGAAGTCTATATTTTATTAGTAATGGACCAATAGTGCCCGGAGATAGATTAGGGTTGTAATTTAGGTTTGAGAGTAAATTCGATTAATGATTGGATATATTAATAGCAATATCTAGAGTAATATCTTTGAGTTCATGAAATTCAGAATGTCTGAAAGTAAAAAGAAATCCCTACAAGTATTGGATACATTTGGTGATTTGTTGCTAAACACAGTTATATAAAATAGAGTTCAAAGAGGTGGGATGCGTGATTCTGTTCAAGTCATCTTTACTTTTCAGCTCTAATTAAAAAAAATCTGTAGCGAGTTTGATATTTCATATTTTGCAACAATATTGAGACCTTAAGTAAATCTCAGTAGTGAGCAATGAGGAGGCATGATGCATGCCAGCATCTCTGGAGCAGAGTCAGACATCCTGTGATTCTGCTATTGCTGAACGGTAGAATAACTCCCACTGACTCAGACTGGATAGTCATCAGGCCAACATTAAGCCCTTTAAAAAATCCTACCTTCCTTTGCACAGAATTAGTATATTTGGTTGATCAAATATTAAATATTAAACCTAATGATTCAGGGCACAAAGCCATCAATAATTATTAGGTTAAACTAGGTCTATGTTTGTTGATCATGGGTGAATGAGAGAACCATAATTTGTATTGAAGCATCTAATCTGGCCATTGGTTGCTGTTGGATACAGGCAACTGGAATATAGATCTGCTCCATTGTGGCAGCTTCTATTGTCTTCTATTCAATAAAGTAAGTTGAGTTAATGAAGCTAATCTGAGAGGGAAAATGTGTAAAGATGCCTTGATTACAATTATTTGAAGTAGTCTGTCTTTAATTCCCTTGTTAGATAATATTCCAAGTTACTATTATTGTTTTTTCAAAATGTGAGAGTTCATCTCACATGTTAAGCCTCCTCCCCTCCAAATTCACATGGCAACTCCCCATCCCATCCGTATTTGGCAGTCTCTTCTACCAAGCCACTAAAGTAATTCAAGTAGGTGCTCTCAAAAAAATTAAAAATGTATGTGTGAGTGAGTTAATGTGTGTGTTTGCATGTATAGATACACACACACATACACTATCCACACACTAGGCATTTTTCTTCAGTTGAACTTCAGTTGCAGTTTTAGAAGTTATTGACAGTAGATGTCTATGTTCCATGCACTTCAGTGGTGCATGGAACAAAATAAAAGTTTCAAAAATCTCTCAAGAAAGGGGATAGTCCTCAAAGCAAAAAACTAATTAAATCTAATTGCCTTAGGATTTCAGAGTTGGATTCTTTTTGTATCTCAGAAAGAATTGTCACAGATAATTGTCACATGAGGCATTTTCCCCATAGGTAGCCTTGATTTTCTCCTAGATAGTCAGAGATAATATAGTTGGAGTTCACACTGCAGTCTTCTCTTTGGGAGGTCTCAGTTATTCCTTTTCTAAAATCTGTAGGAACCTGATGTCTTTGATAGGTGCTCCACTCCTCGAAAATAGTCAAGATTTTCAAAAGTTAGTAGGGACAATCATCCCATAATCTTTCTTCATACAGGAAACAAATAGAAAATCAATGTAAAAATGAGTAGTAACTTTTTAAACAACTGTCTTGAATTTTCCTGTTTTTAATGGAGTTTAACAGAAAATGGATTCATAGTAGACTACTTCCTCATGGTCAAAGGCAGTCTAAGACAAGAATTGCCCCTTCAACTGCTTCTAGAAACTATAATCTGCTAACTTTAAAGATTCAGTTTTGTATTCTGTAGAGCTGCAAGCAGTTTTTAGTCATGGACAAGCCAAGTCTGGCTTCAAGTACTACATTTGCTTCCAATTGAGTAAAATGAAACTTTTGCAAAAGTACACTTGTATTGAGTTTCTGAATCATATGCATTAGTGATCAGTGCTTCCACATTTAGGACAATCATTGTAAGTGGGGTCTGAACCAAAATTCCTGGAAGCAAATACCTTCATTTCTACATTAATTTCTAATCCAAACCCAGATGCAGCTCTGAATTTCACAAATAAGATCTCCCTCCATAACGAGCAGAACCAAAACTTCAGGCCTGATCCTCTGAATTGAAAGATTTCAAAATCCAGCTCCGTATTTGTGGTTTGGAAACTAGTCTCTTACTAAAGATGTTTTCAAAGTTAAATCCTAGTAATGGGCATGCAGTTTCTAATGTTTTTCTCTTCATAAAATATTTCTATATATCTTTCAGCTGGTCACATTATCCTATTTTAAATGCATTTGTAATTTGCTGCGACTGAGTGACCTGCTTGTGAGGCTCTATCTGATCATTTGCAGACCCTGTTAAATAACAACTTGTGCATGACTTTAGCAGATGTTTAGCTAACATACAATTTCTATAGGTATATAATAAAACATTGGAATAAGAAAATATAATAGCCTCAAGACTCTCTCTTGACTTTTGCAAAGTCATTTGTCCTAGCTGTTACAGGACAGCAACTAAGTACTCTACAGTGCAAATTATCACAGGTAAACTGAATGTAACTTTATTTAAGTAGTACTCCAGAAATTCTATTCATGTATATATGTCTATTCATATATATTCATACTTATGTGTAAAAAAAAACAAATTCACAGACAGCTACAAACAGTGATATATATTATTTCCAAAAACGCAGGTTAATCAGCACTGATTTGATTTGATTATGATTTCAAATATCTCTACAGTCTTCAGAGAAGAACTTTATTTTGAAGTAGTCACCATTAGCTGATATTAGAAAAGAAGTACCAGACTATTACCAAGAAATTTGTTCTTGAGAGATAATGTATTTAAAAGGATATGCTTTGGCAAAATGAAGTGACAAGATTTTGCCCACTGGCCCTTGTGTTTAATTCCAGATGTTAATGAAATAGTATTTGATTCATGATTTATGTTTCTTAGAGTTTGGAGAAAGAGGTATTTCCGAACTTAACTTCAGAGGCAGGTAGTTACTCTTGCTGCACTGCTTCTGTAGTTGATGGAATTTGAATCCCAGGAGAGCAAGAGGCTCCCCTGTGACTCCACCATGCACCTTGCAACTCCAATTCCTGAACGTGTTCCCTGTCTGTACAGAAGGGAAGGCATGTTCCTCAGTTTACATGATTTCTCCCATCAAAAACTATAGTAGAATGACATGTATTTTATTCCTTACCTCAAATTTTTTTGAAATTCTGATGCACAAGAAAATGAAACACAACCCCATCTCTAATCCTTAGGAAGCTGAAATGAGGCCACTGGCCATCACCAACCAAAGCCACAAAGTTATGTGATAGGATCTGTCAATCCTGTATTCTTGACTCAGCCAAAAACTCTAAGCTCTAGAAGACTATACAGCTGATCATACTGGGTACATAAGAGGACCAGCCTGCTGTGCTCAGTTAGCCTTTATCAACACATTTGTTAATCATTTGTCCTCTATTAATTACATGTACAAACCTAGCAGTTTGTTCATCTAATATTAATTCTGCTGTGAACATAAGAGAATGTCTTGTGCACAGATTTGTGGGTGTTCTGCATGTGTATTAATGAGAGAATATGTCATCCTGCAGAGCAAAATGGCTATATATCAGCAATCTTTGCCAAAAATATCTCCTCAGATGTGTTTTTCTTAAATAGTGCAAGCCACAAAAAGAGGATACAAACTTGCAAGAATGTTCAAAATTTCTTTTTATTTTTTTTTCTTTCCAATCTGTCTTACCACCTAAAATACTTGCAGTGAAGATGGCTTAATTTTTCAGTTCAAAATTAAGAAGAATCCCAAAGTATTATTAATTAGTGGGAGTAGTGTTGCTCATTTAAATCTTAAGGGGAGCAGATAAAATACCCAATACTATTGGAAAAATAAGTAAACAAACAAGCAAATAAAGAAATTACAGAAGATGAAATCAGATTTTATAAATTTGTCACTGCCAGTCCTGCAGCACATAAATATGTGATAATTTATATGAATTGTTTCAAGTTTCATTTGCCAAGCAAAATTACTGTCAGTAGAGATACATCAGTCAGTCAATTAGGACAATTTTCATTCTATTTTTCAAATTAGAACACGTTGATCATGCTTTACAACCACAACCTAATATTAGCTATACAAATTAGAACATATTGATTATTTTATAGAACATATTTCATAGGCAACTGTCAATTTCTAAAAATAGATTGAAAAGGTTTTGCAATTTTTTTGAACTGAGATTGTGTCTCTAAAAATTAATATATTCATTCAATGGCTCCAAATGAATGTTAATTACAAATATCCCAAAATATATTAAAAACAACTGAAAATGTTTCCAGATTACCAAACCAAAATGTTTCAGCTGATCTGAACCAAAAATGTGTCTTCCGAAGTTATAGTCCATGATGTTTTTAGATTTTGGCATCTTTATCCTGATTCAGGACATAAACATTTTTCCATACAGTTACATTTGGCCAGAATGTGAAATCTATTTCCTGCCTATTTCTTTTTTACTACCATGACGATGGCAGCTCTCCTAGCATAGTCACAGCTGTAAGATATCAGCTCAGATGCAACTGCAAAAATGATTTTTCTGAGATGCTTTAGATCAGTTCCACAGACCTAAAGATGACCATTCTGAAAAACAGTGGTTTTAGCTGCTAAAATGATTGCCAATATCTAGTTTAAAAAAATCCCTCTGATCTAGCTTATATTATGGTGTTAGCCGCAAATTTATAAGTGGATAGTCTTTGATTTACATTAATGAGTTTACTTCACCAAAGTGCAAAGGGTCTTTTGGGTACCATAAGGCAATTTTATAGCCAGCTATCATCCATATATTAATATGTGAGTATTGTGGTGGAAGAAAAACTGGAATAAATTTATTTTTTTCTTCTTCCAACGAATACCAGAATTATTACATTTTAATAGATATAATCTATTAACTTCACTAATTTTGTATCCCATTTTAGTCACTTTGTTATTTCTTCATTCGTCTCCTAGATTAGGGAAAATACTTTCTAATATCTTCTCTGCCTCAACAGTAGGAAGTTGGAAGACATGGAGATGGATTGCATCCTGCATTTCTTTCTCTCTGCCAGAGGTGATCCTGTCTTTCCCAAGCACAATGTTAAAGCAGAAAAGAGTAGCCTTATGTAGAGGTTCCATCAGGTTTTGTGGCATATGTGTGACATTCAGTAGGACAGGTCAGAGACTATTCTTTGTTCTGAGGCCAAACAGCATGGCATAACACATGTCCACAGGGATTTATTTTCTTCTCAAGTAGAAGGGCCATGATGAAATAGCCATACCTGCCACATGAAATCTCCATGGCACATGGCCTCTGTGTGGAAGACCCCAATGTGAGCTGATACCAAACCTTATGATAACCATGGGCTAACATCAGAGCGCTCAGATTCAGATACTTCAGCTCTGCACTATTTACTGGTAGTCCACCGTAGGATCCTAGCAAGAGGAGTTGAAAAGGAGATTGTGCTGTGGAATAGTTTCCAACACCCAAGCTAGCAGAAAAAAACTCTACTGCCATGAGGATAGCTGGCTTCAGAGTGCAGGCCTCAGCTCCACAAAATTGGGATCTTTTGGAGCACAGGGGATTAACACATAGAGGACTACCCCTGTTCAGCACCCTTGAAGCCTCATTAACCCTTTATATACAATGTTTTCACAGAATCACAGAATCTTCAAGGTTGGAAGGGACCTCTGGAGATCATCTAGTCCAACCTTCCCGCTCCAGCAGGCACCTAGAGCAGGTGGCACAGGG
>JAUBOD010001115.1:616313-626881 GCA_032353885.1 Nothura maculosa | reverse complement strand
CCATGTGTCTGGAGACAGCAGCCAGGATGAGCTGCTCCATCACTTTTCTGGGGATGGAGGTGAGGCTCACCAGCCTGAGGCTCAGGTCCTCCTTCTTGCCTTTTTTAAAGATTGGAGTGACATTGGCTTTCTTCCAGTCCTCTGGCACCTCCCCCGTTCTCCAGGACCTTCCTTTCTTTTGCTTTACATCAGAATCATACTTAAAGCAGGGTCTGCTCTCTTGAGTCCTTTCCTTGGCACTAAATAAAACTCAAGAATGTGGCTACCAGTCATTTCACAGCCTTTTATTAAGCCATAAAGAGTTCTCTCATTTCGAAAATACTACATTGCTGGCAGAACATGTATTAACAGCTACGTTTATTAAACAGAACATGTATTAAACCCGACTAATATTTCCACTTTGCCAAACACTAATTCTTTGCAATTTTTTTATTATTATTATCATTCTACATTTAAAATGGACTAGGAAAAATATTTTAGCAAAATCTGCTCATCTGCCTCCTACAATGCAGTTTTGGAACAATATACTCTTTGGCTCATGCTAATATTTTTAAGTAATTTTTGCCATGCTTCTGAAAATCAACATAAATTTGCCAAGTTCTGAGACTTTGAAAAATCTCTTTACACATGCTCAGGAGAGATATACCTAAGTTAGCAAGAATTCTCTGAAGATATGACTTACCAGTATAAGTCACTCAGTAGTATAGAAGCATAATCCATTCTCACCTAGCTGCCCAAAACATCCTGTCTATAAGATTTTACATGCAGGAATCACCAAAAAAAAAAAGTAAAATCTCTTCTAGAGTATCGAGATAACAGTAGAGTTTTCTTGATCAATGCTTTTGTGCTATCTGGAAACTATTACAGTGAGAAAAAAATACAACAAGATACAGGAAACTCTCTTCCCCTGCTTTTAGTGGTACTTTTGTGATGTTCATGAATGAAAAAGGTGAATAACGTGATGAAATTCTATTAACTTATAGAATTATTTCTATCTTAGATAATTCTTACATGACCAGAAGAAATCTACTGCCTAGACATAGTACAGTTTTTCCATTGCAAAAGTCTTTTTAACCACAGTTATTCTTGTGCCACTCTCCATTTTGGTGGGGATCTATTTCGAGCTAAGATTTAATTTCTGTGGGGTTATATATAAACTCTGTTACCAGAGGTCTACTCTGGCTTATTTGAGCCCCTTCCAGGAATGAGATGACATTTTTTGGAAGGGTGAAATTCTTCTGGTGTGAATTTCTAGTATGTGATGTAGAAGATGTATGGGCATAAGGAGGAAAATGACAACACTGATTAAAGAAAACAGTGAGAAATATCATATTCTAGCATCTGTGATATCATTAAAGATATAAATATCACCAGAAATTGGTGATATACTCGGGACAATGTGAATGTAGGTCCTGATTTACACTAATTTTTCAGCCTCAGCGAGCAGATAGGGCAGCTTAAAATGATATGGCTGCATGTCATAAAAAACGCTCCATGCAATCAAAGTAAATCTGATTGGAAGAGGGAGTGAGCCGCATCAGCAGGGAGCAGGCAGGCTGAGCATTGCCTTGGGAACTGCTCTGCTCCCTGCAGTCTCACAGCCTCCCCAACTGAATCTCTCCAAACACCCTGCACTTTATTCAGTCATTCACTGAGTTCAAAACCATCAACAAACCTTCCTATCAGGCTCATTTAAAGCTTGAGCACCTCTGACAGCAACCCTCCTGGATTCTCCATTTCTTGATTGGCTTGACCGAATGGTCACACATTACTTAAAGTTCTCTCTCTGTATATACATATGCATTTTGATGCAAACTGAAATGCGCCTCAGATCAGGTGATTCACAGCCTACTGAAAATCCCTGGAGGCTTTGTTGTTATTGTTGTTCTGTGATTCTAGAGCACAGCCTAAAATGGGAAGCAGATTTTGTGATGTAGATGCAGAATGACATATCGTAAAAGCCTCCTGCTGGAAAAATTGCTTTTAGGTTGTTATTTTTGTTATTACTCCTTCTGTCATTACTGTCATTATTGTTCTTACTGTTATCCTTCAGAGTCTCAGAGATATAGACTGAAAACAGAATAATGTAAATACTGCTTTGTTGCAAATATCACAACATGAACGATGTAACTGCTGCATTATTTTCTTCCCTGATGCATGTGTAATTCTGAATTTATTGTGAAATGGTGAACAAGTCTGAGGAATGTGCTAAGAGAGGAGTCGAAGAGAGGAGTCACAGCATGTGGCTCTCCCTGGTGGCTCCAGCAGAGCACAGTGAGCACCATGGCTGCCTGAGCCCTATTCCCACCAGTGCTCACACTGTCCCAGTTTTCTCTGGCATACGGGCGCTGTGTGAGAGAAGACGAGCAGTACAACTCTCGCACGTAATGCTTGGGATTGTTGGGATCTGCAAAAGCCATCGTCACGCTGTGGGAGGGCGAGGAGCAGAGGTGCTGGCGGGGGAGCACCATCCTGTGTGTTCCTCCAATATCCAATATATATCCGGCTCCTCGGTGCCTCCTGAGGCCTGTGGAAACTGGTGTAACGCAAACAGCAACACGCTATCATCACTGCTGGTCCTCATCCATTCTCTCTCCAGCGCTCAGCTCATCAGACGGAGGGAGGGCACTTCCACCAGAAATGGGATAGGCATCCACCGCGAGATGGGATTGCTTCATGACTTAAATAGCAGAACTGTTGTAGGCTGGCTGCTGACAGGTTTGAAGCCATGGCTTAGAGCAGCCCTAAATCTCTCATATTTATGCTTCTGGCTTCTCCTTCCCCTCAGGAGGTGCTGTGCGAAGCACTTACAGTCATTTTCCTGGAACTGAGTGGTAGCTCTGCAGTGAAAATATTCTATTAAAGATGTTCTCCTTTACTGATCAGTATTATAATCCCACATGCCTATCCTGAAGCAATCTGTACATTTTCTGACTGCATCCTTACGCTTTGTTCCCCAGAGGTGTTTAAAAAGTGAATGTTTTCATACATTCATGAGGAAGAAAGAAATAAACAAATGTTTTTTTTTCCTTAGGGAAAGTAGTTGGAGGGATGGCAGCATAAACAAAAATCCTGCACTTTCAGGTAGATCCCATTATTTGTGAGTTGCATCCAGGAGCAGAGGAAAGAGCAGAATGAGACTATATAGCATTTGGAGGGGAAACACAGAAGGGTTTTTTTTTGCAGAACAGTGGATTGTTTTGTTGCAATGGATCCGTGAAGGTTTAACACAGTCACACAGCAATAGGACTGGTGCTATAATGCAGTCTGCTTTTCTCTGGCACTTCTGCTTTTCCACTGTCCCCAGCCTTCAGTCCGTGCCCTGGGACCAGATCCAGCCTCTGTTATTGCCACTTGGGTGTGCACATTGTCTGTCCCGACGTGCCATGACAGAGACCAGGGGCCAGTGGAGGGTAACTAAAATGATTAAGTGACTGGAACATCTCTCATATGAGGAGAGACTGTGTGAGTTGGGCCTGTTTTCTCTGCAGAAGAGAAGGCTGAGAGGAGATATGATTAACATGTGCATGAAGGGAAAATACAGGGAAGAAGGGGACAAGCTCTTCTCCTTGGTGGCCAGCGATAGGACAAGGGGAAATGGGCATAAGCTGAAGCACAGGAAGTTCCATCTCCAGGTGCGGAAGAACTTCTTTACTGTGAGGGTGACAGCAGTGGAACAGGCTGCCCAAGGAGGTTGTGGAGTCTCCTTCTCTGGAGGTCTTCAAAACCCGCCCGGATGCCACCCTGTGCCACACACTCTAGGTGTGCCTGCTTGAGCAGGAAGGTTGGACTAGATGATCTCTAGAGGTCCCTCCCAACTGTGAAGTTACTGTGATACTGTGAGATGGATGGGAAGGTGCACTGCTTGACCAGCTTCCCTACATACTGCATGGGGACCAAAACACGGCTGACGCGTTTGCTCACTTGTTTTCACATAAAACTAGAAGAGTGTAACAGAGATTGAGATACATAAGGCATTGTTGCATGTGCATCTGAAAATAAAACTTAGGAGTTTTTTTTTTCTTTTTCAATATGTTTTTCTCATTAGAGATTCTAACCAAATTCAATAAGTAACATCAAATCTCATGGAAACTAATCTAGCCTAAAGACTAACTCATTGTGCATTTAACATAGGATAGGAATTTTAATTATCTGAAAGAATCTTAAAGTAATTTCAATTCTTTTGTTATGATAAAATCAATCAACAGGGTTTTGTCATTGAGATTTCAGTTTTGAACAGATGTATCCCTGTGTACAGCAGTTTGTATGACCGAAGCATCATTTATTTTCATATCAAGAGATAATTAATGCAAGACAATGATAAATATTTAAACAACCCATTATACAGAGTTGAACATTTACATTTTTCATTATATTTCATATATTTCATTATATATTCTTTTTTTTCTGTAGGGACCAGGTAATAGGATTAACCTGTACAATTTATTACCTTCCAATTAGTGATGGTTTCACAAAGCGAATATTCATCTGTTTAAGCTTGGAACACAGAGAAGTTTTCCTATGGGTCATTTTTACTTTTACTGTGTTGTCTTTGTTTGTCATTCTACAAATGGCTGAAAAATAATCCTGCTAAATCAAATTATAATCAGCTAAACCTATCATTATTATTTCTATAGCATTTTTAATACAGAAGTTATGAATGTATTGCTTCTTTTCTAAGCTATCTCAAAAAAAAATAAAACCACACACACTTGAATATTTCCCTCAAGATACAGCCTCATTTCATATGTGCCTTTTGTCTAACCTTTTCTGATCATTTCCAACAAGTATTCTTGACTCCTTTATTGCATTCTACCTTTTTGTTATTATTTTGAAGGGACTGCATAGCTGGAGTAATGTGAAGCAGGATTCCTGCTCTGCAGTACAGAGAGAATGTTTCTCAATTTCTGCAGCAATCTAATAGCAGTGGCAGCTGGGAAATAAGACACTCTTCCAGTCTTTTAAGCTTTTAATTATTTAATAAGCATTTTTTTTTCAAAATTAAGGACTTGTCTTTGATTTTTTTTTCTGAATTTTTGCAGTTAGATTATGAGCCTTCTTTGGGGACAAATAACTGCCTAAAATTTGTTTTTTGACTTAGAAGAGCTAGGAAGATGGTTCTGTTCTATATGATATAGATTTTATTTTCCTAAGAATAAAACTACATTAAGTCCTGTACAGAGAAGAAGTCTCCAGAAGGCTAAAGACATGACTTGGCTGTGGCTTTCATCTTGTCAGAATTAGGGAGCAGAAAATTTCTTTAGTAGAAGAAAGAAGACTTCTGCTGCAATAATTAGGCAGAAAATTTATGCCTCACCTAAAGCAGTCCTCTGTACCTATGCCAGTTTCACCTTCAGTTGTCATCTAAATTGTCACATGGATACTGGAATGAATCATGTTAAAAGTGATGGAAATGTAAAAGAGAATCCATATTGATAGATAATCTTGGCTATGGTAAATGAGTATGTCATTAAAGAACGATGAGAAGTAAAGCAAATCTAGAAGAAACCTCAAAGCGGTTGCTGTAGTTTACAATGTGATGACACTAGTTTTAGTATTCTGGTTTCTGGGCACAAACACACAGACAGGCAGATCGAGGGAGAAAGGGCATAATGGAAACCAGGTTTGAGGCAGAGGGGCTCACAGAATCACCGAATATTCAAGGTTGGAAGGGACCTCTAGAGATCATCTCATCCAACCTTCCTGCTCAACCATTTGACCCGGTACACTTAGATAACACAATAATCAGAAAACATAATGCACAGGAAAAGCAAAGTAACTACTAATGTGCTAAAAATATCATTACTTCTTATATAAATATTTGTCTTCAAGGCGTGATGTAGCTTTGACACAAATCAACTGCTTTTTTAATCTTTTTCTGCCTGTGCTAGATGGAGTTTGACCAACAGGAAGCAGTCAACTAAACGCATACAGTTTGCAATCCAAGGAAATTTGAAGAAAATTAGTTATGATTAAAAAAGTTTAAGAGTGATTCCTTTAAAAAATGAAAAAAAAAGAAAAAAGGTTCTTTGTGTCTGGTACTATATTAAAAGCACTTGCATGGCCTAAATGGAGGAGGATATTCCAACTTATTTATCTGACAGGGCTGACCTAATCTGGCTATGTTGGCCTGTATTTTATCATGGCAGACTGATTAAGATCAAAGTCTTTCTCAGGTTCCTTTCTTCTAGGTATACCTTATTTTGTGGTTTGAATCTTGGAGTCTCAATGCCAAAGATCACCAAGATTACCACGTATAGATGGGGTAAATGTCAATGCAATCACATGCAGAAGTGACCTCAATGTCACTCTGAATTGCATTGGAAAGTTAGGCTCCAGAAGCTGCATATTTGTGATATGCTCAATAAACAATACAAAATGGGATCTAGAATTTTAAAAATTTCACATCTTTCCAAAGTGAAGTAGGTTAAGACAAAAATGATTAGTAAAGCATTCTACACCACCCTACAGACTCGAGATAGTGTAGCTGGAGAGCTGTGCAGCAGAAAAGGATCTAGGAATGTTGGTTTACAGCCAACTGAACATGAGCCAACAGTGGACCCAGGGGCCACGAAGGTCAACAGCCTCCTGGCTGGTAGCAGGAACAGTGTAGTCAGCTGGACCAGGGAAGCGATAGCATCCCTGTACTTGGTGCTGGTGAGGCTGCACCTCGAACACTGTGTTTGTGATCACTAGCTACAAGAAGGGCATTGAGGTGCTGGAGCATGTCCAAAGAAGTGCAGTGAAGCTGGTGAAGGGACTGGAACAGCTGAAGGAGTTGGAGTTATTTAGCCTGGAGAAGAGGAGACTCAAGGGAGACCTCATTGCTCTCTACAACTACCTGAAAGGAGGCTGTAGTCAGGTGGGGGTCAATCTCTTCTCCAGAATAACTACAGAGAGAACAAAAGTAAATGGCCTCAAGTTGCACCAGGGGAGGTTCAGGTTAGACATCGGGAAGAATTTCTACATGGAAAGAGTAGTCAAGCATTGGAACAGGCTTTCCGAGGAAGTGGTGGAGTCACCATCCCTGGCAGTGTGCAAGGAACGTGTAGACAAGGTGCTTAGAGACATGATTTAACAGG
Source organism: Nothura maculosa (assembly GCA_032353885.1). Lineage (NCBI taxonomy): Eukaryota > Metazoa > Chordata > Aves > Tinamiformes > Tinamidae > Nothura > Nothura maculosa. Next base: position 619,799 of record JAUBOD010001115.1, on the reverse strand, counting down.
TATGGTGTTGAAGGGTTTATGGTTGCCTCAGTGATCTCGAAGGCCTTTTCCTACCGTAATGATTCTATGATTCTAAACTCTTTCCTAAACAAGAACTTTTGAATTTTACTTGGTGATTATACTTGAGGCAGAAAAAAATAGGCATGTCAAGCAGAACTTTCTTTTCATTCTTTTATTTAAAACAGACTTCAGAGAAGGTAGGTGACTTGCTTTGCTAACACATTCACTATAGAAAGCACACACATATGAAAGGCAGCAACACACATTCTTTTCTTAATAAAAATACTCCACAAAATAATAGGTGAGAGCAGAAAACTCCTAATTTCACTAAGAAGCTGCAAAGCCACTGACTTTTGGATTTATTCCTATTCTCAGACTTCTCAGGATATTTGGTACAAGTAAGACATGTTTGCTAGAATTCTACATTTTTAGATGCAGATAAGGCTGCTACATTGTTTAGAAGGCCAAGATTTCATTTATAAGGTGCTGGATCTGGAAGGCTTTCATGTTAGGCCTAAGCACGCCATCTCCAACAGAGAAGGAAATACAGGGTGTCAGCAAGAGAGCAACAGAGCACAGAGCAGAGACGTTTCAGTTCAGTGCATAGGCTGACACAGTTGACTGCAATGTAGAGATTACGTATGGGTCCAGAGAGCAAAATATTTATGTTAGCATAACATTACTTTCACCAACAGCACTTCAAGAGCAGTGCTTGAGCACAGGACCACGTTACCATCCTGTACATTTTCAGGTTTCTTGCTAAGGTTGAAAGAAGTTGTAATTGCTGACAGATGGCTCCTTTCCTGGGAGGTTGCAAGGGGAATATAATCATGGAGCTTGCTTGTGTATCCCTAACTTCAGTCCTGAGGACATGCAAGGCAGCAAGAAACAACAAAGGTTTATCCTAGGCGAGGCTTGGGAAATGTGTCACCACAGGTTCAGGTAGACTGAAAGATCACAGTCCAGCTTTGTGGCCACAGAACTTGTACCTGATTCTTCCTGCCCTTTTTCCCTCCTCTTCAGAGGCAATTCGCCCACCTGCAGTACTTAGCTAGGAGGAAAAGCACGGATAGTCTCTTCTTAAAGATCATGTTCTGAGATATCTTAGCATCAGCTGAGGACTGATCAGAGCAGTGATGCTGACGGTGATGAGGAATTGCTGCTCTGTAGGTTGAAGCCCTTTTCCACCTTCCTCAAATATTATCCTGTTTATAAGCTTCAGATACTCAAGAAAAAAAATCTAGAAAGTTGAAACATGCCTGAACTTGACTGCAGAAAAGTCTACTCCCTATAGCTCAGATGATAGGCACCAGAGTGGGATATGCAGGGTCAAGCTTCAAGAAAATCAAGCTCATCCATCAGTGGCAGAGCCAGTAAAAACAGTTTTTCTTCAGATTTTAGTGTTATGCCCTTGATATCTTCTTCTGACAGCAATAAGTTACTACAATCCCAATTCTTCTTTTCACAGCTCTCTCCCTCATCTATTTCTCTCAGTTATGGCTCCATGTACATCTTACTTCTTGTTCACCTTCCCTGGTATCAACTCCCACTTCCCATCACCTCCCTGCTTCCAGACCCTTCTGTGCTTAGGGCAACAGATAACACAGCACATCTGGAGAATGCAGGCCAGCCAGGCAGTACCCGTTTGCCGTTAGACAGCAGAGCCCAACATTTTGTTTCTACGACTGCCTGAGTAGGGCAACAATTTCCAGGCTGTTGCTGATTTTCATTAAATGCTTTGAGATTTTAAATCTCCTTAAGATCTTTAATCTGCTGTCAAATTTGCTCTGAGCAGGGCATCACTGGGCAATGATGGACCGATAATCACATAAGCCTCCTTTCACGGGGAACTCATATTAAAACCCAACAGGAAAGCCATAAAAATAATTATGCTCCTTTTCAGAGAAATGATAGAGTCAGAAAGACCTGATATAACGTGATAAAGACTTTGCAGTAACTAAGGCTGGAGACCATGTTTAAGGTGTCCCTTCAAAACATTAGGGACCTTCTGCATGGTGCTTACCCGCATGGTGACATACAGGCACCACTACAACCGGCAGTGATGACTGTGCATGTGTTGTGCCAGAATCGGGAGCAAATCAGCTTCTTTCCTCTCTCTCCATCCTCCTCCCCTGGCTAATCAGTCTGGGAAATGGACCTGATGCTTGGGATAAGCAGGTCTGTAGAGGCAGCCAGCAGCATTTCAGGAATATATGTGTTATGTAAGTGGTAGGTATTATGTAAGCAGCTGTGTGGGATTCTGTGCTTTAGGACAGCACAGTCATTGCTCACGCTTCCCATCGTGCCTGTTGCTTAAATTACAGTTTCTGAAAGAAAGAAATTATATTTTCTAAAAAAAAAAATATTCTCAGAGTTGTAGTGCAGAATAACAGTCTCCAGGTCCCTGAAAACCTGCCTGTTTTCATTGCTGGAAATGTTATCGCTATTTTATAAGGAAAAACAAAACAAAACAAACAAACAAAAAAATCCGCTGCTGTCAGTGTTGCATCAGTCAGGTCGCTGTGTCTGCATAAGGGATCTCTGAGGGTTGCCGAGCACATCCGAGGCAGAGGCTGCCGCCTAGCCCTGGGCACAGCTCCTGGGGAGCCAAGGGGGACTAGACCTGGGGGGATCCTGCTGCTGCAGCGCGGGAAAACTGCGGTTCCCTCCCTGTCACATCCCTTCCTGTCCCATCCCTCATTCCCCATGCTCATCCCTTCCCCGCCCGGTCGGCGACGGGCGGGACCGGGCGGGACAGGGCGGGCCTGTCCGGGTGGCTCCCGCCCCGACCCCGCAGCCGCTGCCCGTGTCGCTGCAGAGCCCATCGCCCCTGTCGCTCCGGCCACCATGAGCAGCTCCAGCCCCGAGTCCACCAAGGACGGCGACGAGGGGCCCGTGTCCGGCCCCGAGCAGGACGGTGCGGACGCCAAGGGCTTCTATGACTCGGAGCTTCCCGAGAGGCCCCGACCGGTGAGTGGCGGGACCGCGACCGGGTCCGAGACAGGGTCCGGGAGGTGGCGTTGGGCTCGGGGGAAGGTTTTGCGACCCCGCTCACGAACTCGCCCCGTAGCCCAAGCCGCAACACGCCATCACGGTGGCTGTGTCCTCCCGAGCCCTCTTCGACCTGGTGGAGGAGCAGCTCATCTACGAAGAGCAGGGCGTGGAGAAGTACGTGCAGTACCAGCAGCAGAACGAGGACGTCACCCTCAAGCCTGGCCCGGCTTTCTACTTCGTCAAGGTAACGGGGGGCCGCCCCGAGCACCACGGGCCCTTTTCGGGAGGGCAGCAGGAGGAGGAGCTGGCAGCTGCGCTACCCTCAGACGGGGGTTGGACTCGGGGAGGCGGCGGGAGCGCGACGCTTTTGCTCCTAATTTTAACTCTGCTTTTTCTCCCACTTTTTTTCTCTATCTCTTTTCCTTTCCTTTCCTTTCCTTTCCTTTCCTTTCCTTTCCTTTCCTTTCCTTTCCTTTCCTTTCCTTTCCTTTC
>JAUBOD010001115.1:585750-602904 GCA_032353885.1 Nothura maculosa | reverse complement strand
CTGTTCCCTTTCTCACATAACATTTTTCCAAACTAATCGTGCAGAAGGTGATAGACACGCAAAAAGATCCAGAAGGAAAACAGCCGAGTTATTTCTTTTTGATTTCTCTCATAATGGTACAACTATTTCTCATAACAGAATATGTCTACCACTATCTATACTCTTTGCCCACCACTTCAGCTGCCATTAGCAGGCTATTGCACCTGATTACTGATCTGATAAAATTAGAATTGAATATTTAATTGATTCCAAATGTCCTACGTAACGTGGAGAAAGGACTATTTTCCTAATCATTTATTTTTGGGAAGGCTGGCACACTAACTCCTAATTAGATTAACTAACTTTATTTCTTTATTCATTTGTTTATTTATTAAATTTAAGAATGATCACATCTTTTCAGAAAAAAAAAAGAAATGTAATTAAGATGGAGAAGGAAGAAACAGGTATTTGTTTGCCTTCATGGCCAAAGAAAGGAGTCTGAAATCTTCATTATATCAAAAGTAATGAGAATCAGGCCCCTAAATATTTCTGCTCCTCTTGGCCTCCCACTCTTAGGATTGAGAGTTAGTTGGATGGTGACTTGTTTTAAACTTGATAAATGAAGATGTGTGTACTTTTTTGAGAGAGAGAAAAACACTTCACAAATTATAGTTCTCTTTATGTTAATACTAAACATTGTGGCGTATTCTCCCTAAAATGTCAGTCAATCTCTGAAGGTCTTTGGATGCCATACAGTTTGCCACCTGGACTGCAATTTGGTGACGTGATGGTATTTCTGTTTGTGCCAATACTGTTGCAACGTTCCTCAACAGCAGGCCGCCATCCTGGCCCCTCTAGAGTCATAGCATGAGCATCTATTCACCAAATTCCATCTGTCCTTGAGACAAGCAAATTCTTCCTAGATCCTGTTTGCAAGGAGCGGCTCATGAACAGATCTGCAGAAAGGGAAGTCATATACCTGAAGGCCCAGAACCCAGAAACACTGCAATAAGTAGATTTTTTATCATGCTGTGTTCTGTTTCATGGATAGGAACATCTTCTCTAGTTGAATAGATATGCATTTTAGCCATCAGTCTGTCCTAAAGGCCTGTCTGTGCAGCACTGTGAATGCACCCAGGAGTAAACTCTGAAGTGTATAAGGTTCATCTGCACAGACAACTGAAAAAACATGTAAGCCTGCTATATTTTGCTATACATAGAGGCCTTCAAAATTATGAGTTCATTTTTTATCCACTAGCTAGATGACATTAATCTAATTAATCTAGCTATTAACTAATTGTATCCCAGGAGACCCAAGATTGGGGTCCCCAAACCGTAAAGCAGAATAAAAGGTGTGTGCTATCTTCCACTCACAAATTCAATAGAAGCAGTTTGACAAAAACAACAATTAGAAAGGTTTGGTGCAAATTATTTTGTCTGTATTTTTATGGATTGTACTGTTTAATTTTTGATACCTGATACCTGAAGGCAAAAAACAGCCTTTTTTTTCAACAAAGCAATCACAGTTTCACAGTCATTCACTGTGGAAAAGCCATAAATGAAAGGAAATGGCTTAATGTAGTAGGTGTTCATTTTTAAGGGTTCTGTTGACAGAAGTAGATGAGTGAAAATATTGTATTTCATATTCCCCTTTTGTTCAGTAAATAGCATGGAATTTTGATGCTGCCTAGAGGGACAGCTTTATACTATGGTGGTCTAAACTGAAATTTTTCATTAATATAATGAATCTTTTTTTTTTTAGTTGAAGTCAAAGACAAAAACAAAGAAAAAAACCCACGGAGTTTATCTTTTACTCATCTGGAAGAGTTTATTTTAAACATGGAACATTGTTTGCTGCTGTGGAAATGAAAGTGAGAGTTGCAGCTTTCTTCCCATGCCATCTGGCAGATGGGTTACTTGCCTATGGTATTCACTAATGCAAATAATCCCGTGTGTGTGGTAGCACTGTCTCCATACTGATCATGCAGTTGAGCTGGCTGAACCCTCGGTGCCTCACACATGGCTATCAGCAGAACAATGCAGAAGATTGTTTAAAATTAGAACAATACTATGGAAAGGGATATGTCATATTCCTCATGCCTTTACCTTTGTGAAGCGCTTTCCTAAGATGGACTGAGCTTGATGTTTCCTTTTCATTCTGTGATTATTATTCATGGTTTTATTCTCTCCAGTCCTCCTTAGACTTTAGCCCCCTCATTTCAGTGTTTACATATAGCCTCAGAGCTCAAGTACGACCAGAACATTGGGCATCCTTAGATTAGCATCCTTACCCTTGTGATAAGCATGTTTCCTCCTGTAAGGTCCTTTCTTGACTTCATGATACCTTTATTCCTGCTGAGAAGTAACTCCATTTCAACAGGAGTGGCATATTGTAACCAGTAGCTTTGTGGAAACGAAGTCTCCTAGCAAATGAGTCATCTTCAGCTGAGAATATTCCCATGTATCAGGCAAAAGATACAGCTATTTCTCTCCTGTATTAGGTACTGCCTCCTTTGTCTGTAAAATGAATGGAAGAATCTTTGTTATTTTGGGAAGAAGCTTGGTTATTTTAGGAAGAACTGTAACTGCCTCAAAGAGCAGATCCCAGGCTACAAGCAGGTGGAGGCATGCACTTACATCCTTGTGTTTCATTTCTAGGGAGGAGTTGGTCTTCAGTTGCTTTTCCATACTCAGGACTGTCTGCTGGTTCCCTTCTCAATACATTTTTTTTTTGAATGACGTTTCCAAAGTGCCTGTCTCTGACTGACATAGAGACTATCTCTGACTTTCCAAAGCAACAGTCTCTGATTATGGTCAGATAGGTCCCGAATTCTGGTTTGAGATTCCACTTGTAGGACTAAAAGACTAATGTTTTCAAGTCTTTTATTTGTTTTCTTGTTTCTTGTTTGTAGGCATATTTTTTTAATTGACTCTGGTCTTCATATATGTCCCTTCAGAAAATTGTTGTTTTGATTTGATTTAATTTGATTTGTGAGCGTCCTTTTCAGAAACTACCTTTTTGATTTTAATAAAGCTAAACAGCTCTGAAAGTGTGGATTTTTCTTCCAGAATTGATCAAAATCATTCATATGTGAAATTAAATTATATATGCAATGCAGAGAATTACATAATAATGATGGGGAAGGAATTGAGATCACAGCTCTTTTCCTGAAGAGATGACACTTTGAACTCATTGGCCACACAGGTATTTCTAAACATAAGTGCCAGGACTTGTTTCCTGAACCACAAACCCAATAGAACAGCAGAGGCATGTTCATGTTGTCAAATTCTGTTATTCCCAATGTCAGGTGTGGGTACATCCAAACTGCTTTTTAGGAGGGTCTATGGGTCGTGGTAATTCCTGAATCATGCAGAGAGCTGTTTTAGAAAGTATTAGCTGGCTGGAGCCTAAAAGGTGCCGAGAACTGGCCTAACTATTAAACAGTATAGATGATCAAGTTTCAGTGCCTGAGCTGGAGCCTTGTCACCATTTAATTGGTAGAACGTGCATAGCCAAACCTATGCCCCTTTCCTCCCTCAAGTGTTAACAGAATAAATGTGATTTTTCAATTTACTTTCATGATATTCAGAGATCCTTCTGGAACAGTGAAGGAAATTTTCTCCTACTAATTTTATAGTGCTAAAATTCCACTGACTCTACTGTAATTTCTATTGACTGACCCTGTAAACATATGGAGAATTGGTACTGTTATTAATATCAGCATGTCGTCATGCCTTTTCTTTTTCAATTTTATAACTAAAGCCTGATCGCTTGAAATTGTGTCTGCTAACATAGCACTGGACTATGGAAATCTTATTTTATCAAAATGTGTTATTCTTGGACAAGAATTCACAGAGTTGTGCTTTATAGATCCATAGATTTTTAAGGCCAGAGAAGGCCTTTAGATTACTTAGTCTAGCTTCCTGAATGACATAAGCCATTTAGTTTAACCCAGTTAGCCTTGTGTCAAGTCCAGGAATTTTGTGTTTGGCTAAGGCTTATCTTCAAGAAAGATGTTCAGTCTAGATTTGAAACCATCGGTAGCTGGAGAATCCATCACTTCCTTTCTCAGTGCATTCCAATGGTTATCAACTACACTCCTAAAAATGTGTCTTTTGATTATTGCCTGTATTTGTCTGGCTTCCACTTCCAGCTCTCACCTCTCATTATGCCTTTTTGTGTGTGTGATATGAGAGCGCTGCTGTTATTGCTCTGTATATTCTCCCTGTGGGTGATACCCACACACCATTATCACTGAAATCATCTCTAGATTTTATTATTATTATTAAACTCATCAGACTGGACCCCTTTAATGTCTTATTGCAAGGCCCTTTTCCAAGGTTTCAGATAATTTCTGCAGCTCTTCTCCACATCCTCTCCAGTTTTGTGCCTCCTTTTGTGAAATTAGACAACAAAAACTGAATGTTACTTCCCAGTCTCTTTCTATTTATAGATGTTTAATGTACTTCTCAATATTTTCCCTCTGTTGCTCTAAGGCTATCTGTAAGCTACTAATTTAAATGTGCCTTGGGCTATTCCTTGGAAATGACGCCAGCTGGAATATCCCAATCCACATCTGTACTTTTAAACACTCTTTATCTTCCACAACAGGATGTCTGCATCCAAACTACTTTTTGGGAATGGTTCCTGCCAAGTGCTAATATTTCAGTTGCATTAAGGAATTGTTTGGGATAATGTTGGCCTAGATCAAAATTATGCCAGGGACCAGTCTAACAGCCTCGTGGTACAAATGATCAATGACAAATGCTTAGGATTTTTTCTGGACAGTTTTTAATTTACTAGTGCAACCTAAGAATTTCCAGATCTCTCCAATGCATCACTTTGCTGTTTTTAATTTCAGTTGAAGTTTTAAACAAAGATATGTTTCTCTTAACTGAGAAACCTAAAAGAAGTCAGGTATGTGATCTTAGTAGGTCACCTATATCAGGTCATAGGTAGGACACTTATGTCAGTTAAGTTTGAGACAAGCATGTCTTGATTTTCATTCATGCCATTTCTCTTAGATGCATGTTTTTGAATCAACTGTATGGCGAGTGGCTTTTCTCTTTCTTCTTCTCACCACGGACTGCAACAGGCCAAATCAAGAATCCAAGCCAAACTTTTCACTACTAGACTTAGGTGAGATGATTTCTACTTGGTTGCAGTTTTGTGATATGACTCCTACTCGGATGACTCCTACTAGCGGTATTTATGCATTTAAGTCCAGGCAGTATTTTCTCTGAAAATCTTGCTCATAGACATATACTTACGTGGATACTTTAAATAGTTTTTTAAATGAGGAAAGAGTTTTAAAAGAAGAAATAACTGGAGAAGAAATAAAGCCTCCTATCCCAAGTTTAAAAAATCCATCATTGTTTTTATCTCCCCTTTTAATGTGGTTCCCTTGACATGTGCGACAGGTGACAATCAGCAGATCCTACATTGTCTGATCTCAAGACTATTCTTTGTCCTGCACGGTACAGATGTACTAGTTAGAACTGCTTACTTGCTTCCCTCTCCTCCTACAGAAGTTTATGAGTAGCCACAGACAGAATGAGTGGAGGTAGAATGCCAATTAATATTTATTCTTGTATAAACCAATGTCCACCTGAAATCAGCTGAAGGTTTTTCACAAACCTAAATCTCAGAGAATATTTTGAAAAATATCAAATTGTTCTCATACATGAAATGAAAACGCTGCTGCATCTCTTTCCACAATTACCTACCAGTCTCATAAATGGAAAGCTAAGGTAGCTCTTTCCTGGCAGAATGAATAGACAAGACTTAGAAGTGGCTACCTCTGCTCTATGCAGTCTTCTAATATTATTCCACTGATCTATATATCCTTCTGTGTGCTTCTATGTGCCCTTATCCTACCTCTCAGTGTTTACAGCTTAGTTTAATGCTGTACAAGCACACTGAAGTACTCCAACAGTCTCATTCAGGTGCACTAAATTGAGAAACATACACAAAATGACAGTTTTATGGCATAAGGTCATCACATGGAGCCTTGAGTGGTCATATTACTAAATGCTATGAAATATGAAAACACCTAGTGTTCTCTAGAGAGAGAGTTAGGCAAAAGTAATATAGATGTAAGTTAATCTGCATCATTTGACCATGAGACCAAAGTTGACTTTTTAGTCAACACTGCAGATATACTCTTTGAAATATAGCTTGCATGAATATCTTGTTGAGCAAAGGCCATAGATGATGTAAAAGTCTCCAATACATGCAAATATCTAGGTTATCTAACAGCTAAAGATGAATCTTATAACTGCTGTTCACCTTCTTTCAGAGACTTGGAGAGTACTTGTGAAGCAAGAAGAGATGAATGTATTTAAGTTTTTGTGCTTCACAGTTCATCTTTTTAGCTGTGACTGACACTAGTTTGTTTTACACTGGGCAATAAATTGACATAGATTTGAATGAGATTCATATTCTGCTCAGCCATCCTTTTGACAGGATTCCAGAAGGAGTGGAAGGTGCAGCAAGATGTAGTACCTGTTTCAGTTACCCAAGCTAAATCTACCTGCATGCATGAATAGGAACCTTGAGTTTCTTCTCATGCATAAACCAGCTTTAATATTAATTTGAATGAACAAAGACAAAACTTGAACTGCTATTAATTTGCACCTCAAAGAATACTTGTGTGCAGAAATAATTTGTAATGGTACCTTATTTGGGGTGAGACAGACCAAGGCTTGTTGCAGACATACAATGGGGATTTGTTATTATTTTCATTAGATTTTATTATCATCACTTTCAGTGACACATAGAGTGTTTATTTCATCACTCTATAAGATGTTTAAACATTATACTGACAGACTAATATTTCTCAGCACCTGCCCATCTGGAAACCTGTTGTTTTCTTAAGTTTGTTCTGCCACTATCGATTTTGGATCAGCACTTTTGCAGCTGATCAAAGTGGTGAGATTACTTATAACAAATATTTCCTAGGCAAATATATCATATTTGGTTCCACAGAGCCCTGCCAAGGAAAGGCCACTGCAGCAGCTTGGGCCAGCAAAATGAATGTATATGCAGAAAACAGTGATGCAGCTCTGTTATTTCTGGTGCACTGTAAATTCAGCATTTTCTTTCTTTCATTATTTGAGATCTTTTAGAGTTCTCTTTGAAAACTAATTTAGGCATGTTGGCACAGATCATAGTGTAACATATGCAATTTATTATGTTAACAATGTTTGATAAAACAACAAATATGAATAATCCCACTAAGCCCAGAGAATGCAAATGCACAGAGAAAGCAAATGTGATCTTTATGCTGTAGTTTGGTATGATCTTGGTATAGTACAGTTAATATGTTTTGAAACAGAAATATGCATGGCAAACTTTTGTCATAAGACTCTAATAAAATTCTTTCTCTTTATCATTTTTAGTTTTTCCTTTCAGTCCTCTCTCTTGTTTTGTTCAAATGAAAGAAATAGAAAGCATATATTTTACCATCTATAAAAAAATAAATTATGCTCAGCTGCTGTTCTTAAAGATGCTGGAACTTTAGTCCATTCTATTCCTGTTTACCCTCTGCACAATCTATAGTATAGCATGGAAAACTGTCTAGAAAGCTCCATGTCGACCCAAGGAGATATTAATGAATTATCTGCTTTCTTTTTTGGTAGGGGAATTAAGCAGTTAAGCAAGATGGAGCTTCAATGCCTAAAGATGATGGAAATAGCATAAAGTAGGCACAGTTAATAGTCAGGCAGTTAATATAGTGAGAAATCCATTTACGTTGTTGACTCAGTAATTTATTTGCTGTGCTGTTGATTTAATCTCTGCCAAGAGAGAGCTTGGTCACGGCTTTTTAAAATGCATCGTAAGAAGTTATGTAGAACGACTGGAAGAAAATAGTAATAGGCAGGTCATGGTTGGACTGGTTTGGAAGGAGCCTGGGAATTAGCAACCGAGAAGGGCAAACTCCTCCACGCTGTCCCTGAACTTCTCCAAATTGCTCTGGGCTTACGTCTAGTGTCATATGTCCTTCACCAATAAACCCCATATGCCCATGTGGCATCAAACTAGGCAGGCCACAAGTAAGCCTCGGAGCACTGTAAATTCACTTCCATCTGCCTTGCAGAAATGCTTTCTCAAGTTTCATTCTTTGTGCTTGAAACTTTCCACTGCTCACTGGGGGGAAATTCAGAAATGTAAGTTCCATTGATTCTCCAAGAGAGGACTTTTTGTTCCTAATTCTGTTAGATGACATTAAAAAAAAAAAAAAAAAAAAAAAAAACCTCCTTTCTGATTGCTAACTACCTTGCTAACTGACAGAGTAACTACTGCCATTGAGCTGAAGGAAGACAGCAAATGAACCCATGTGTAAATGAATGCTATTAACCATCAAATTAACTTCCTTAGCAGTGGGCAATACCTTACTTCATTAAAGTTCCATTCTTACTGCCCATTTGCATCTAATTTAAAATTTAAGTCTGGAGAAGTTTATCCCTGGTTTTTGTTAGCCAGATTAGCTTTAAACACAGTACTTAAATTATGTTTTTTTGGATCTTTCAGCAAGTCAAAGTGGCTGCCAGTTTTTAGAAATGAGCAAATTTACTATTTCTTATGAAACGTATTGTTTGTTTGAAATTTGCACTGAGGCATTGCCATGTGTTTGTACATATGCTTCAAGGATGGATCCGCTGCCTGCTCATAAATTACAAAATTGCTTTTCATTACTCCCTATGCATTCATTGTTAGTTTGACGTTAGTTCAGGATACAGTGAGATTTCTAGGAAGAAACGAGAACATTTCGTGTCTATTTGCCAGTCATGCTGAACTTCTTGAATTCAGTGATCTGTCTCTGAAGATAACCAGCAAGAAAAAGAAAAAACTCTGTAAAACATATATATATTTATTTATATCAATTTATGTTGCATATAATGTATTTTTTTTTCTGCTGACTTTTGACTGGTAAGAAATTCTGTTCTGTTGCCTAAACCTGTTAAATAAATGGAGAGGCAATAATATTATGACTTTACTAGCTTCCGCTTAACTAAAAGTTGAAATTTTCATGGTTAAACATGCTATTCACACTGCCTAAACTGTGGTGCTATCAAAGACTGAACAAATGAGCATTTTGAATAGAAAGTTCTTATTTGACTTCTTGTTAAAGATATATAATTAACATATTTTCCAGTAAAACTTTCTGTTGTTCACATTTCCAAGCTTCAGAAAGAACAGCAAAGAGAATATATTTAGTTATTCTTTCTACATCAAAAAAGACAGAGGGAAATTGAAAGCATAAAGCCTTGAACGCTGTAAAGGGTTAATTACAAATTTTGTGTAAAATGTACTGGCAAACAAAAGCAACAGTGACAAAGGCCAGACAGCACTAGAGCTTTAAGTTCTTTGAAGAAGTCTCTCTATTTGCAAGTTAGCATCTGAAGCCTTGCAGATATGATGAGGGAAAAACCCTCTTATTAAATTTACTTTGTATGTAGTCTATCTCTTCTAGCCTCCAAGTCTGAAATCAACAGCTTTGGCAAGGCTCAAAATAAGATGAAGAAGAATCTCATGAATTTTCTGGAGAGCAACCTTATTCAACAGAAGTCTGATGCACAGAAATAAATTTGTTAACTTAAACATTAAAAAAATACTTAAATGCTTATTGAGTTAAAGATCACACTGATTGGGACAGAGGTAAGTTTATTTCACATGAAAACTGTCCTTTCATATATCTTGAATTTTTAGCATTGTTTAAGGATTATGACTTGCATAAAGTGACTACAGGTAATACAAATAAAAGATTTTTGTTTTAAAAAGGATTCTCTTCCACAATTTCCACTGAAAAATGAGGTATCCAACTGGCAGCTCAGGAATCTCACTTTCTTTTTAGCCAAATTGTATCAGTAATTCTTGAAAATCAGAAATTTAGCATAATGAGTGAGGTGATATTAGTAGTTACATAAGGGTAGTATATTATTTAGAGGGTGGATTTGAGCAGAAACTCAAGTGAGATGGTCACTGCTTTGAAATGTGTCTTGTACCTTCTTACAGGAAGACTTGGAATATTTTCTTCAATTAAGTGTCATTTATGAAATAGATTATTTATTAATGAATTATTTCTTTTATGTGTGATGTTTGAAAAAAATTATCCTTGCTTTCTTGGGCAAACTGAGAAATAGGTCAGAGTGTGTAGTTTTTCTATCAGCACAAACTAATTTAAAAGCCTCCTGTGCAATAATAATAGCTTTAAATTGTTTATAAGATTGATTTTAATCAACACTGCCTAACATAGACCAGTTCCTGGCTGTGCCTATGTTGTATCACCTTTCCTTTGTGCTCTAAAGAAATAGCACAAACAATGAAGATGTCTGAGGTACGTCACAATACTGTGATCAAAAGGAATGTATTATTTAAATATTATATTAAGCTCAGCGATGCCTTTTGAAATAGAATGATTTTAATTCAGAAACATCTGCTTGAGAATCCACAGAGATTAAAAATGTCCATTTGTGAAAACATACTAATTAAAGGCTCTAAATACTTAGAATAGTTTTCTGGTTATGTAAGTTAGTCCAACTGATAGCAAAACTTGACATGTTTCATATTATTTCAACTGCTTTTATTTGAACAAGGGAGTAGATAAACAGAAGGAAAAGATCCTGTTGTTTTTTAAGATTTTGTAAAAATATAACCCGAATAGAGGTCAGTCTTCAAATGTACAGTCCATATGGCTTGGCTGACACATGTAGCTCTAATGATAATATCGCTATAAAGGAACAGTGGAGCTCAGTTCTCCCCAACACTGTGCAGTAGCAGAGTGGAAAGAAAATATAAACTAAACTATTTCACCATTTTTGGTGCCTCAGATATATTTGGGTCATTAGAACCATAAACTACTGCTGAATCCTACATCCTATTCTTGAAGCTGAGTATTTAATTGGACAAGTTGGTTACAAGAAAGAAGGAAAAGCCTTCATGATTCCCAATTGCTCAGCTCAGACGGAGGTTCAGACCTGTCCCGCCTGTTTTGGAGATGAGTTTTATATCTAGGTCTCCTGCTACTTAAGCGTTAACTAGTTAGTTACTGTTCACTGTATTATGTGGTGTTCTGGGGTGGTTTTCTTATTGAACCTCTCTATCATACCCTGTGTACTGTTCTCAAAGATCAATCAGAGCAATATGTGATTCTTTCATAGGGGAGAAGTTTTCCTTTTGCCCTGGACTAGATGTTCTAACTGTTTTTTTTTTCTCTCACTGATAGAGTCTAATATCCCGGAGAAACCCAGGTTCTGAAGTGACAGAACTGACAACAAGTTGTTAAATAACTCAAGGCACTGATTAGCACTTCAGCCTTCACTCACATAATACGAATTGCATGTGTTATCTGACAGATCTGACTGCAGTTCTGAAGCAGAAAACTTGATTAAAATAAATAAATCTATAAAATCTGGATCTTCTCTTTCTGCTCTCCCACTTCCAGCTGCACATCACTACTCCCTACCTTAGCTGCACATCAAGAGATTTTTTGTTATACAAAGCTGACCATATGTATTTTGTCTTCCAAAATAGCTTTCTATGGAGACTCATGTTTCAGCTTTAGACACCAACATTAATAAGAAAAAAATATAGTAGGTTGATCTAACAGAAAAGGCAAAGAACAAGTGGTACCTTGGTATCTTTTTTCTTGTTGTCTTGTTCAAGTTCTTGGTTTTCCACATACTGCTCTGTGCTACTCTCTAATCTTCTCCAAGCAGGTTCTAAACCTTTGAACTGCTTTGACACCACACATACATTTGTTATGTATGCAAAACATAACATCCATCTCATATCATAAAAATGCAATTCTGAGAAAAGAGAGAAAATAACCATGTCTTAATGTCATAATACCATAGGATAGAGAACATCCAAGGCAGCAGTCTGGATGTGACCATTCTGTGCCAGTAGGGATTGGATCGCTCTCTGGAGAAAATGCTTTTAGCAACAGAAATACAATCTCTGATACTCAGTTTCTCAACCTTTCTTCATGGAGTTTGAGCAGAGTTGTGTAGCGTTGTCCCTTTTGATGGGATAAGACAGGCAACAACAGAAGCCATGAAACACAACAACCTCAGCAGAACAGAAGAATAAAGTGTATCACAAGGTACATATTGGACTTTCCAACTTAATGAATCTTGAGCTGGAGGTGACTCTTCAATATTTTTTTTTTAGGAATTTTTAAAATTGGTGATGAGACAACATAGTACAGCAGGAGAATAAGCATGTCATAGTGATTAACACTGAAGTGATATTAAAAACTTGACAAAGAATCAATCTGTAGTTTCAGGTAAATTTTTTGCTTTTTTTTAAGACAGCAGGGAAGACTAACAGCTGTTCTTGGTCAAAAAGCAGGCCTTTCTATCCAAGTTCTATCCATTCTTGAAGGCTGGTACCCTCCCCACAAGAATAAACATTTATTAATGATGAAGAAAAGATAAAATATTTTTTTTCTTTTTGCATAGAGAGATTAATGTATGCAATGGATTCTCCTTCCCTCAAGATATTTATCATTATTAAGAATTCTTTTCTCTGGAAACCTTTGAAACAGTTAAATTCATTTGCATAAGGTAAGATTCGTAAACCAAAATCACAAAATTATTTCCATTGGGATATATGTTCATACCATCACCTTCCAGACTAAATCCGAACATTTTCTTTGCACTTTCCTTTGTGTATGTCCTTGCAATCTGATTTTTGTTAAAATTTATTAACATTGATCTAAATATAAATACATATTTCCCTTTATGAGAGAAATGATGTTTAAATAACTATATTGTTTATTTTTATCTTTGGAAGACATTCAGCTATACCTTTGCCATGACTATAATATAAAATGTCAACAGATCAGAGTAAAAATAACACCCAACTGTTAGAATACTGTTTTGCAGTTCTCAAGGTACTTGATAAATGGAAGGCATATAATTCCTTACTTTGGATAGACAAAGAAGTTGAAAGAACAAGAAATCAGGTTTTTTTCCATGATTACTCATATATGATCTGTAAAATATATTTTGTCAGATTCCCAGCTCATATCTAATGGGTTATGCTAGTTGTCTTTGAGCAATTGATACAAGCCTTATTCCAGACCTAATTTAATTGGTTTTAACTAGAAAACGTTTTGATGAATACAGGAACTACTTTTCACAAACATGTTTCTAATAAATGCTCTTTAGTTGCAGGGTCACATATAATTTCTTTTTATGGACTTCTTTTCTGTGTCATGACTATCTCTAGGCTCCAGGTGTCCAGTTATTAGCTCTGGCCACATCATGCTATGTATGTGACCTCGGATGAATGGCCAAAACTCCACTGGCAGACATCTGGGTGTGGTACGAGTATCTGAGCATGAGACTTATCTTGGAAGCACAACTGCATTGCATAGAACAGAGAGTCCTGGAAGATAAGTCAAGGAGCCAAACAAAGAACTAGACAGAAAAATCCTATTAGCACAGCTTTCCACGAGATTTTTTCATAGCATGATCACTATTTTGGGCATGTGGACACAACCAAAACAAATATATGTGGAGTATTGTTTATAAATAAAAATATATGTGGAGCTCATTTCATCTGGAGTACTGTGTCCAGTTCTGGGCTCCCCAGTACAAGAGGGATGTGGAGCTGCTGGAGAGAGTCCAGCGCAGGGCTACCAGGATGATCAGGGGCCTGGAACATCTGCCCTATGGTGAGCAGAGGCTGAGAGAGCTGGGCCTGTTCAGCCTGGAGAAGAGAAGGCTGAGGGGGGGACCTGATCAGTGTCTACAAATACCTCAAGGAGGGGAGTGAGGAGGATGGAGTTGGCCTCTTTTCAGTGGTGGCCACTGATAGGACTAGAGGAAATGACCACCAACTGAAGCACCAAAAGTTCCAAAGGAACTTAAGGAACCATTCCTTGATAGTGAGGGTGACAGAACACTGGAACAGGCTGCTCAGAGAGGTTGTGGAAGCTCTTTTCCAATCTTAAAGATTTTATGATTCTATGATACTAGCAATGAGCAAAAAGAAAAGAAATTAAATTATTGTGTTTTCCATAATATTGTCCAATGGTTATGCTAACAATCTGGATGTTGAGACTGTTGAGATATATTCATAAACTTCTCTTCTGATGCATCTATTCACCTGCGAAATACTTTAAAGTTTTAATGGACTCTTAGTACTTAAGTGACATATGAATAGTTCGTGCAGGATAGCCAGATAAAACACGTTAAGGGGCAAAATGCTGTAATTAGTTATAGCAACTGAGCTAATATTGCTCAGTAAAATCCAGATGGAGACAAGCTAGGAATGTTGGCCTAAATACATGACCCCAGTACCAACTGAAAATTCTGGCACAAGCATATTCCAGAGAATTACATTGCAAAGGTAATATATCCTCTTTTTTTTTCCCTCTTCTTTAAATCTCGATAGAGAGAAACATTTGAAAGAGCCATGATTTCAAATAACACAGCTGATGACACTGACCTTTGGTCCTGGAGATCTATAAAAACATTTGCCTGTGCTTATTTGGAAAAGTAAGCTTGCTGACCTCTGTTCAATTCTGTGATTAGATTACTCGTCCATGGCTTGCAGCCAGTGCTGAACATGGCTCTGTTCAGTGCAGAGGGGCTGTTCTGCATGACCAGAAGAAAACAGTTGATTTGCATTAGGTCTTGTTCAGCCCATAATTTGTGCAGTATCTGTCCACAGCAATTCAATCAATAAGGCTTGCTTGTCCATTTTGTTAAAAGGAGAGAAATGAAAAATACTGGATGAACTCTGCCAGTTTAAGTGGGTTGTAGCCAATGGAATAGGGCTTGCATATGCTATACATAATGTAATTCATTGATTCATGGAATACAAGACTAATAGGACCATCATGATCCATTATTCTCACTTCCTGTTTAATACAAGCCAAAGGAGTTCCCTGAATCTTTGCAATCACACATCTTTTTTTTCCATAGACTGGAAAACCTTAAGTGTATCTGTTACCTAGAAGTACTTCTGTTTATATTACTTACAGCTCTGTGAATAATTTGGGTTCACACTGTAGGATTGTTAAGTGAACTGGAGCTGTTCTATCTCAACTGGATCACAAATGAAACACCCTATAATATGTGTAGAAGCACTTGTATGGTATAAACAATATTTTTAATCAGTCATTGAAATAATAATATAAAGTTCATTTTATTAACATTTGAAAAATAAATGTCCTTCCCTTCATCAGACTTTAAAGAGGAAAGTTCTACATTCCCTTTAAAAAGAAATAAGGCAAAAATTGTTTAGAAAAAGAGGTGATCTGACTGGTTAGAGATCACAAATTGCTAATAATAATAGCTCTGAATATCAGATGCCAAACAGCTGCAGAGCCTCTTAAGCCTAATTCCTCTTTCTTGGAGGATATGACAAGTTTAGAAAAGAGATGATTGCCAAACTCACCATGGAATATAGGTAGAAATATTTCTTTGAATAAATCACTGTCACCTCTGATAAAACTGTAGACAAGTATCTTGACGAGAGAATAATGCAAATTAGTACACATAATGCAGACAGCATCCATGAAGCCAATAGGCACTAAACACAAAGCCAGCCCAGATATCCTAGTAAACAGCCCATTCATAAGCAGGAGGTGATAAATGGAGAAGTTATTGGAATATATTGCTAGTCATTGCATGCTTTCCCATTACATGGCAAGGTACTATGCAGCTTATTCCATTGCAGTTTGCCACCTGGTATAACAATGTATAAAATTCAAAGAGCAATTATTTGGAAAAGTCGTATGAATGTTAAAAAAAATATATGGAAGATGATTATGCCTGTGAGCCCTTTCCTCACACTTCCACTTTACAGGGCAGGTGTCAAAAATTCAATTTATGTATTTAAGAAATATGGAAAGTTTTAAATTCTCAATATGGAATACGCATCTCTAAGTGCCAAAAGTCCCAACATCCAGATACTGGAAAAACAGTTCATCCACAAATCTGCATGAGCCCCTCTCACAGTCTTAATGCTCTACTAGCTATGTAAATATAAATCACTGCAGTAATAGTCACTTTTCTTCACTTTGTTACAGGACCATGCTGTATTACAGAAAATAAATAGACAACCCAGGCTTCTAGAAACCTGCAGAAGTACTATAAAACTCATTACGAGCAGCATTCAAAGTCCCTTCTTCAGAGAATATTTATGTTGTGGAGCTCCCTCTTCTCTCATTCATGCCTTTGTGCTCCCTTTGACAGAGGAGCAGTCCTTTGAGCAATCTAAAATGTGTGACCTGATAAGGAAATAACATTTTTTTTCAACTATTTTTTAAAGAGTTCGTACTTTCATTTGTTTTTTTTTTTTCTCCCTCTGGATCACTGGAATAAGAAATGCAGAGCCCTGTCACAGGGGAACAAGTAATATATGACTATTTCTGGTTTACTCTGTAATCATTCTGTGTCCAATAAAGACACAGTCCTCCTGCCAAATGTCACCCAGAATCATGCGGAATTCTTGGTTAATATGGACTAGCATGATAGCAAAAAGCACAAAAAGTAAAAAATAAAAAAAATAAAATGGAGAGAGACTGAAAGGTCTCCTTAGTGAAGGAAGATAAGTTTGTCTTGACTGCTTGAGAAGTGAGCTCAGTGCCAAGTCTCTGTAAATCTTAGCTGGATGGTAGCACATCTGGCTCCAAAGGCAGGATCGTCTCATGGTATGAGAAGAAAATGAGATACAATAATGTTGTGCAATATCAGAAGGATTCATTAAATGAAAGATGCTTAATAGAAAGATAACTACTACAAATGATGGGAAATGTTTGAACAAAGAAGAAAAATCCCTTTCATAAAACTTCTATTTAGTATTTGTTCTTCTTGGTGGAGCTGAGGACTCAGGGCTCAGTCCAAAACTGAATCTAGATTAATCCTTTTTTTTTTTTTTTCCAGAGCTGAAATAAAGTTCACTTCCTCTTGGACATCATATAAGTTACAGCATTTTCTTGGGTTGAAGACTATAGCTGCTCAAATCTGTCTTGCACAGATCATTGGGAAAGATCAAATATATCCTTGTAACTTCGAGATAAAAGGCAGTCTTGGATGCCAATGAATATAAGATTGGTCCTTTCATGAGGGCCCTCTCCATCACAGTGCGATGGATTGAGAACTGGCTGGATGGCAGAGCTCAGAGGGTGGTCATAAATGGGGCCGAGTCCAGTT
>JAUBOD010001115.1:537920-585650 GCA_032353885.1 Nothura maculosa | reverse complement strand
TCCTTACAATCCCCCTTCATGTATTTATACATGTTAATAAGATCCCCTCTCAGCCTTCTCTTCTCCAAGCTGAACAAACCCAACTCACGCAGTCTCTCCTCTTGGAGAGATGTTTCAGTCCCTTAATCATCTTTGTCGCTCTAAAGACAGGGTTAATTTCACTCTTTTAAGTGAACTTAAAGACAGGGTTATGTCTTTACAACTATAGAAACAGTCAGGTGTTTCAGCAAAAAGACAAAAAAAGTAAAAAAATACCTGCACAGTTCTTTATCTGCCGTTTGATTTCTCCTTTTCTGTTGTTCCTCTTACGTACACCAGAGAGCAGCATTCTTACATGTCCTGCGTTTTCTCATTCATCAGCTACATGCCTCTATGCAAAACCGTATATGAATGTTCATATCCCTCTGTGGTCCCCTGGCTATGATGGTATTGTTTCCTCAGACAGCATCTAGGCATTAGCCATTTTTCAAACATTCACTTTTTCTTATTGATGGCAGCTTATTAATAATGATATTATTTGATAAGTGGAGAATATATGATCCAAAGGAATATTTAAGACCAAGACTAATAGTGCTGTAATACCAGTGACATGCCATGTCATTTATTAAAGCTAGACATCATGCTATTAGCTGTTCAGTTCTTGCTGAACACAACCTTGTTATAGCCAGGATTTGCCTAGAGGCAGCTGAAGTACATCATATAGAATTTTTTCATGCATTATCTTTAAATATCAATATTGTCTTGACATTTCACAAATAAAGATTCTTGTCTTTATGTCAATTTCCTTTAGCAATTGAAGTTTAGGTAGCAGCGCGATAACTTTGGCCATTACATAGTCCATGGTCCCAACGGATATGGCATTGCAACACATGGTCTTCTCCAGTGAGCAGCATTTTGGCAAGAAGGCATCCTGCCAATAGCACAGAGATGGCCAATCGCATCTCTACGGTAGTGACCATAACATAAGATTAAGACAAAACCTGGAAGGCAATGTCACTATGACTTTTAACTATCTCAGCTAGATTGTCCTGTGAAGTTCCTGCTATCTTCATTATTTATTACTGAGCATTAAGTATCATGTAATGTTTACGATTTGTAAATACTTGATATAAATTCAAATACTCATAAATTATTTGTCAGATATTAGACAGATTGAAGCATAGATGTTTTGCTGGGCTTCATCCAGAAATCCAGAGATAACACTATGACTTTTCAGACAAAAAAGTCTCAGACTCTTGAAGGGCAAAAAGTTTATCTGGGACCAGCCACTCCTACCATGGGCTCAATGTCTAGTCAGGCAACTCTTACAACTCCTTAACTATAGTGATTGGACAATATCCGAGACTTGGACGCCTTGTATATTGCGCATGTTCTTCTTTGTTTTTTTTTTTGTTTGTTTTGTTTTTCTCAGTCCTAGTAATTCACAAAGAAAGACCAAATAAGAGAACACAGCTTCACTGTTTAAAAATCCAAACTAACATCATAGTGGCGGTATCCATATCCATACTAGTAAACTAAGCGATACTTAAGACACAGCACCCACTAACATAACCTGGCTTATAAGATCTTGTGTACTCCGAAACAGGGTGGAGATATCAAAGCTGCCAGACAGGAATGGGTAGTCAACCTAGGATGTGCTATGGAGTCGAGCTTAAAACTACACTGCTTAAATTCCACTACTGGAGATTAACAGACCTGCTACCATAGCTCATCACATAGCACATGGATGCCTCTCCAAATCCCTTTTAATTCTTCATGCTGCAGAATCTTCTGTTTTTTCCTGCTTCCTTCTAAAGGTAACTATCTAGAACTATAAAGGTTCTATCCAACAAAGATCAACAAAGATAACTTTATCACAGTGGTCTTTGTAAAATGCATCACAAAAATTGAAATAAATGGGCTTATGAAGAACTTGCAAATCATTCCTTGCACACTAGGTGTCTGGGAGGTATTTGCAAACTTCAAACTGTAGCGGTTTTTAGTTCAGTATTTTACAAGACCATGGAAGGTGTTTTTCTTAAACAGCAAGTATCAGATAATGCATAAAAATATATTCCAGGCAAATTAACTGCAAATGGTCAAAGTGGTAATTTCCAAATTTCTTGTAATTCACTATACTTTATGCATGCCTGAAAAGTATAGAAAATGTAAACCTAAGCTCAGTATATCCTCTTATATAACTCTTCTAGTTATTCCAGAACAAATAGTGAAATCTTTTAAATCAGTCAGAGCATGAGGTGAATAACAACAGAGAATATTTTGTTTTGCTCCCCTTATACCTTCTCTGTTCCCCTTAGACCTTTTAAGCAATCACTTTTTCTGCTACCTGAGCTCATGGATCAATGATAAATCCTCCAACATTATAACTGAGTTATAACTGCAGAGATGTCAGTGCCAATACTAACTTATCTGCACAGAATAGCTAGTGCCTGCTTCCCTATTTGGCTAAAGATTCTTGCCATCATTCTGTGTCAGCATTTCTTGCAAATGAATATAAAACCCATCTCTGCATCTGTCAACCTACTTCTGTGACAGAAACCAACAGGAAAAACATCAGGCCAACAACTCAGAGCAGTCAGCTGCTTACCGTAAAGACCTTTGGGAAGCAAAAAGAGTTTATTGCATCAGGATTTTTGGACAAATGAATATATGTTGGAAAAGACTTACCACCTTTGCTCTCCTGAGGCTAACACGAGATTATGATATCTATAAGAAGGAATTGTTTATTTGTGCTAGAATCTGAAAAAAAATAAAGCTTCTTGAATCATGAGAGAGATTTAGCACAGCAGTTTTTAGAGATACTGACCTTATCAATAGGTCTTGCAAAATCTGAGGATGAGGAAATGGTTGGAGAACTCAGAGCTTTTCAAAACTTAAGCTAAACATGTGAAAATTGAAAGGCCTGAGAAAGAAAATGCTAGAGATGCAACTCAGGAACTGGCAGAGAACAGTCTTTCCATGAATAGGGAGTTGACTGAGAAAAAGCTTGCAACCTGGGGTCAGGGAGAAAGGACAAGGAGATTAATGTGATTCTGGGCAGACAAGAACCCTTGTGGAAAACATGCTTCAATCCTACTCCACTTTCCTTGGCACTTGCAGCCTAGAATGGCTCCATCTCTGGATTCAGAGAACTCCAAAAAGTCATCAGATGGGAACAGCAAAGATCTCAAGGACCTGTGTACTTTCTCACAGTGCCCACTTTGGATCTCTCCAAGTCAAGCGAGACTTTATTGTCATATTCGATCTTTCCAGACTCCTGAAAGGTCACCAAACAGAAAATCCAGAGCAAAAAATCCCTGCAACTTTTAGAGTTGCGGGAGCTGCCTGCATTGCACTATCTATGATAAGATGATGCACAGTACTTATCCTGTTTTCCCCTTTTCTAAAATAAAAAATAATAATTCTGGCAACATTATATCCACCATTTTTCATTGTTTGTGTCTTTGCATTTTCAGCTTTTGGAAAAACAAAACAAAACAAAACAGAAGAAAGAATGCTTTCACTTTATTGCTGTCATTTTAGTTTGCCTTTCCTAATAAAAGTATATTAAACTTCCACAGAATAGTTTATAACGTATTTTACAAAGTAAACTTCATAAAAGATGGTTTGTGACATAGCAAAAGATTTCTCAAATCCTAGTAATTTTTTTTATGAAGCTGAACAAAGCAGAAGCAAAATGGAGACCATGCAGTGACAGGATAGGCTTCTGAAGTTTAAATCTTCCTTGAGCTAATCAATGACACTTTCATGAAAAAATCTCTGAGAAGCTATAAGAATTCTAATAGGAAACATATCTGCACTGGAATTTAGAAATACATCCCTCTCCAGAGTCAAAATATCCTGCATCAACTGCCTGCAATCAAATGCATCCTGCATCAATTGCCATGGGTTATTGTGGAAGTAACTTCTTTCAGGTTCTTAAAGCAGTCTTCAGCTCTGCAGTTCAAAATTCAATTACTATTTGACAGTTGCAATAAAGACAAAGATAACTTATCACTATTTGTTCTATTTTAAGACAGTGGCTATGTCTATTTTAACAAGAAATTTGATAAAGGAAGAGCAAGTCAGTAGATAAAAGCAGTTCTTTCTAAAGATTCTCCTTCCACATAGCATTTGATTCAGGATTTTAATTTGGATTTTAATTTGGACTATTTTTAGTAGGTTTTCAAAGGCCAGAAACCCCCTGCTAAAATCATAATTGGAATTTTTCAGAATTCATGATGAGTTTGGACCCTTATTTCCAGGAGCTGGAAAGTATGTGCTATACACCTAGAATTGATCCAACTACTTCAAAAGACTACTTCAAAAGTTCTCTAGCTTATACTAAAGAAAATCATTCTAAAAATTGAACTGATTAGGGGATCAAAAAATCAGGGGGCTAAAGGGGTCAAAAATGTTAATTCTCCAAATAAAAATTCTGATAAAGTCCAGTCAACATCATTTTAATTGCTGTCCCTAGCTACACATTCCACTCTGATCCTGAAATTATCTAGGTAATTATTAAAGAAATAATTAATAACATTAATTATTGTGATTGTGAAAATATCTAGAAAGTAGAATCTGTAACAATCAAAGAGGAGTTCACATTGGTAGGATATATTCATATCAACAAGCTAACCAAAATCTGAACACAAATCCATGTCTGTTACTCAGTCAGCCACAGAAGTAAACAGATTCCCTGGCAAAAAATTGGTGAAAAATACCAAACATCCTCTAAGTATATACTTGGGCACAATTCATACAGTACTGCTAGGGAACACTACTAGCTCTGTTTTGGAGGTATAACAAAGTCAGATCTATGAATGAGAGTCATGCTCATGCTTTGAGGTAGCCTCAAAGACAAATAACTCTCTTTCTATCATTTAATTTCCTAGTATAGGTATCATTTCTGTATGCCTAGAGTACTTGGGAGCTTGCTTTCATTATAAAATAGAAGCATGTGTTTCTGCAGATCATAGCATTATACAAGTCTCTGGAACTGCTTGATAAATTCTTTGTTATCCAGACTCTCTGCCAGCACCTTGTCACTGCATCTCAGCCTAATCCTGCAGCACAACTCCTTCCAATCAGGTAACACTCAGTTCAAAGGTGCCAAAGGGCACTGCACAAGGGTGAGGTGCCTTCAGACATGTGCTGTGAGACTATTCGGTCTGAACAGGAGAAGTCTGTAAGTAACATATAAGAGTATGGACAGAATATTTCCCACAGAAAAAAAAAGATTAGATTAACAGGCTTTTGTTTTCCAAGTCCAGCATGCAGGAGTTATAAAATAAAAATGGTTAAAGTGACCAAGAAAAGTGACATTTATTGTATGAATTTAGTATGACGCACTCTCTAATTGCTCATAACACCCTCTTTTCTTATACAATTGCTCTTCAGATGCTCTTTGAGATGAGTCTATACTGCTGAAGTTGGTTTCAGTCAACCCAAGCTGTATATGCCTTGTTTTGCTGTTTGCATCTCAGCTTTCAAAGTACTCCATAGGACTACAAGGTTTTCTTTCTAAAAATTAGTCTACAAAGTTGTGTTTTCTTTTTCCCACACTTACCTTGATATGTAGCCAAAAATAAAAAAAAAGAGAGAGAGAGAGAATCCCCCTGCTAAGTTCCAGACAGCTCTGTAGAAAAGATTGTGGCTGCAGTGGCCACAAATCTCTCCCAACACGAACTAAACCCAGTTTTATTCTTCTCCTTGTCTCATTCGTATTCTCATACCAATTTAGTTTTTGTTTCTTCTTCTAGTTGTAGGTTCCTACTACAGCAAGTCACTGACCACATTTTATACATGTAAGTCAGCCTACATGAAAGTTCTCACTGTCAAACTCTCAGAGATGCTGCTGCACCTATACCTAGTCACTGTTTTCATTTCTACTCATATTCCAAAATCTGTGAATGTCAATGTTTGAAGAACTCATCTACATTTTTAGTGAGGTACAAAAATATTTAATTATTTCCACAAATGTTCGCTCTCTTCACCTGAAATTTCCAGCATTATGAGTTTCAAGTCAACAGCATGTAAAATCATAGCACTGTTCATGTGAGCTTGGGAAAGTCATACAGAAACAAAACTACTGATAATATCTAGCTAATGTTTGATATGCCCTTTTACAGGCAGAAACTGGCCCTCTGAGAGAAGCTAGGATTGCCATGCTGCATCTAGTAATCCAATGGGCATGTGCTGAGGAACACCTCTACCTTCATAATGCTTGCTTAGCCCAGAGCCTATAGCCATAGCTCTAGTTGGACTCTATATCTATAGCATATCTCTGTAGATTTGCTAAATTGACAGTTAAAAATGACTGATACATCCTGAACCAGTCCGTTGAAAGATGCCTCCAACAAGCACTGTTCCTGGTGATTCTTGTCCTCTCTTGTCTTCTTCACAGAGTGCTCCACCCAGGACTGACATCTTCTTGCTTGGCTTTGGTGTCTCTTGTCTCACCCATCTGTATTTGCTCCCATCTGGATTTGCTCTGCTCCTGACACCTCCAAGTATTTTGTAACTTTAGTCTCAGGCATTAGCACCCCCTTTCGGCCTGTGACTGTGTTTGAAGGATTCAGTCTAACCAGCTCCTTTCCTGGAAGACGGCAGGCAATAGGCAAGAGGGAGTGCCTTTCATGACTTCTCTCTTCCAAGCACAGGAAAAAAAGATTAATTAAAACCAATGGAATCAAGTGTTAGGCTTTATAGAGTAAATCTTATTTTTCTTAGGCTTCCAGATTTCTCTCAGTCACTTTTTCTCCTGTCACACAGTTTCTTCTGTCAATATATTCAGTGCTTATGCTTGTCCTTTGGGGAAAAAAAAATCAGTTCTGAACTTCATGAGTACAATAATGATTTCAGGCTTCACTGTTAGACATAGCTGAGCTAGTCTGAGGCACAGAGAAATGAAAGGAATCAAGTCTTCCTGATTTCAATAAGCTTTGAATGCTGTATTTTTCCTTGATGAACCCCGTTTCATCCTTCTCTTCTTTCACTCACTTTGGTATTTAACGTGCGTGTGAGTGTGTGTAACTGTATGCTTGTGATTTCCACCTCCTGGACTGTTAGTGCTGAGAAGGATACAAATTCAGGAGATAAACTCTAAAGACATCATCGATGAAGCATTGAAGCCAATTTCATGTTTTAATCCTACATAAATTATCCTGGAACACAGCCCACATTTATGATGTGTGAGAGAATAGAAAAATAATGGGTTTACTCAGAAGTTTCAGATGATTATAAACATATGGTGCAGGACGGTATGAGAACAAAACATACTGAGGCAAATATCATCAGTAAATGAAAGGTTAATAATGGAAAAAGTAAGTCTGGAGCCTCATATGTGGCCTATTATCAAACACTACTGACATGAAAGAATTCCTGCAGAACTGTTAAAAGTGGACAGCTAGTAGTTTAATGATTGTAACAAGAAAACTTTAAGGCATTGGAAAGGAAACTATATGATTATAAAAGAAATCATCACATATTTAAGCCTCCTATGAAAAATGGTACTTTTGTGCCTGAGGTTCCGGACTGGGACTCAGATCTTGATTTATTTCCCAGTTCTGCTACAGATTTCCTCTGTGACCTCGGGCCAGTTACTTTGGGAGAAACATGCTAAGGCTCCTAAATGAATCTCTCTCTCTTCCAAAAGGGGCACAGCTTCAGATTCATGAAGGGACAAGTATGTGGTAATGCTGACCATAGCCACGACCACCCCAAAAGTGACAACATGCTATGCCATCAGTTTTTAATTATACACTCCAAGGGAGATGTCTGTCTTTGGAATGCCTGTGGAAAATGAGCAGGAGATGGTATGGAAGGGAACAGCTGCCGTTTGACTGCCTGCAGGTACTATCGAGCAGGCAGCCTTGGAAGTGTGCTGCTTCTCAGGGGTTCAAGATTCTGCTAAATTCTCAGCAGTGACTCAGCTTTGGGAGAGGCTCTTGTGCAATTCCTAGATCCCAGACATACTAAGCTTTGCAGGCAGGAGATACCTGGGATGACCTGGTCAGTGCACTTATTATGTGAAAGCCATGGGCTCCTGACTCTTGGAGTCCTGCTTGGTTCACATGAGAACTTCACCCAGGAGAGGCAAAGAGGTAGATATGAGGAGACTTCCACTTGGGTAGGGACCCATTCCTCGTCTGAGAGTTCAAACCCACACTCCCAAAGTCCAGAAGATGTGGGAATAAACAGGGGCAGAGCAGGGAAATGAGGCCTTAATTCCTCCCCAGTTTGTTGAAACTGAATTGTAGTAAAATCTAGAGCTCCCCTTCTCTTGCTGAGGTCCTTGACTTTGAATAATAGGATTGGGAATGAAGTAAATGCTTTTTTTGTTTGCCAGTTCAGGAACTGTCTTCCTGAGGAATTTTACATAGTAATCAAGAAGGTCTATAAACCAAGCAATCAACAAAAGGTATAAACCTGAAGGATCGAAGTGCTGTTGTCTCCAGATTTCAGATGGTTTTAAAAACTTGAGCTTATTCTTGTTCCCAGAGCATGAAGAATGAATAGCAATAGCAGAATACTCTTTGCCTCCTTCATCCTACATTAGTTCATTGTGTACATAGTCTCACAACATGAAATAGGAATGCAAGAAGTAATAAACCTATAGTATAGGTAGGGGAGCCAAGGATGGATATTCATTGTAGCTTTCCATATGCTATAACACTGATAAAAGGATCTTACAGGCATTTTTCTCTCTGCCTTAATATGTTGCATGGTCATAATTCAGAAACCGCTTTGGACAGGATTCACAAACTGCTGTGTCTGTGTAAAGTCAGTTGAAAGTAAATAACATACTTTCCGCTTCAGTGTCTTGGATATCTCCATTTGCCATGGTTTGTTTCATACTTCATGGAACTATATGAAGCTTAAGGTATGTGATAGATCACAAAGTTGAGGACTATTGAGTTCCTGAGAATCAAAACTATCTTAATAGAGAATGCCTCTTAAAGCTATATATTTTGTTGTCAGTGGTTTTGGCATAAACAAAGGATCTATATAAAACATCAAAATCTAGGGTAAATGCAAATGTAAATATCAAAATGTAGAGTAAATGTGAATGTCATTCAAAATGGAATATTCTAACAATCTATATTTGTTGACGGGAATGAAGAAGTGCATAGACATTCAGAAATATCAAGGAAGATGTGTTTTACACTTTGACAAAAGTGTTTTCAACCTATGAGTCTTCACCTACACCTACTGTCTTCTCATCAGGACAAGAAAGGCTGCACTCACTTCTAGCTGAGCTTGACGCACTAAAGGAAAAGTACTGTGAGTATTGACAGTTGCAAGTTTACATTTCATCAAAGTCCTTTGACTCTTCTTGGTGAGAGTGGGAACAATTTCATATATACAAGCTGTTAAAGTTAATAGGTTAGGATCCATATTCATAAACGAAATAGAAAGTTTCTGTCACTGTGACCTTCCGTATCTGCTTTTATAATCAGTGTGATCAAAGCAGTCCTTGTGTCATGTGACAGGATTCCCTTCTGGAATATTTCCACAGGACTGGAGGCAGCTGTTACTAAAACATATTTTTAAAAGCTGCAGGAAATATGTCTGTAGCTGAAGCTTTTCTCAAGTTTAAGTCTTGAAAGAATCTTTCTGTTTCCTGTAAGGAAATATCTCTTTTCATCTGGTGTATCTTGTTGTAGAGGGGAATCCTTTTAATGATGTCTATCACTGAAATTTGTCTGAAATTGTTCTAGTCAAAATATATATTTCTATATCCTTTTGCTACTGTATTTGTCCTTGACAAACTGTGATTGAGCCACAAACTTCTATGCCAAACGGGTCATTATCATCACCTAGTCTGACCTTAGGCATAACACAAAATTTAAATCAGTGATATCCACAGAAAGCCTGTTTCTTCTGGTTGAAATGTTCATCCTCCACAGGGACAGATTTACTCTCACTACCACGTCTAAAAACACAAGACAAACATCTGAATGACACCTACATATCATGGTCACCTGGTCCACCATTATTATTTCTGGAAGAGCCATTTTCCATTTATTCTTTCTTAACAATTCACGGTCTGTACATCTGATTCAGCAGCACTGAAGGAGCTGAGGATGCTCAGAACACTGGTTCTATGTTAAGGTTTTATAACACAGTTAATAACTGGTATCATCCAAGCATCAGACTGTGGTGAGATACATTAATGTGGTCCCAGAGAATTGAGACTTAGAGAAATCACATAGGGTGCAAAGAGGCACAGCTCCTCTGCCTGCAAATTACCACCCCTTTTCACAGCTCACCGAAACTCCATCTCTTTCTTCTGTTGTTGGCAGAACACACACTATTCCCTCACCGCTGCTGTTAGGAGGTAAATGATGATCCTTCAAACAGAACTCTGCAGAATTTTGCTCCATGCTTCGCTGAAGTGTAGAATATGGTGTACGTTGCTGTGGTTTTTTTCCATGCAGACAATTGGATACCCTTCCCATTGCAAATTCCCACATACGTGGGATCTCTGAAGAGATTATTCTAGTCTGAAAAGCTCTGTGCCTCAAACTTGCACACTAGCATTTGCAGTGACCAATGCTCAGAATTATTGACCCTATTGGCCCATTTCACAGATCGTTGAGCATTTCCACAAGTACACTGAACATGTACTGTTTTTATATCCTAAGCCAGCTCCTTGCATCTCCTCCGCTGCCTTTGCACTCTGAATAACCCAGTTGGGCACTAGACCATTTGCAGAGAAGAAAAATAGCCAGTTTTGTTTCCTTTAATATTAATCTCTCTAAATCCATTATCTGAGATGATAAATAAGTAAAAGTTTTTATTTTGACCTGATAGATAGAAACATATGAGGATTTTTCAGTATTCCCTAGTAAGTGCCTACTGCACACTTATTCTCTGTTTATGAGAAATAGAAATCAATTTTATTTTAGTTCTGTTTCTAAATCTTAACTTCTTTGATTCAGGAGGAATAAGGAGTTGTCCTTTCTGTCAAACTTTAATAAATTAAATCTGTTCATAGATTCATTCATTTCATAGACATTTCAGAGGCATGTGAACTCCCCTTCTCTTTGAAAAAGAATGGAAAATAGTTTAAGTGACTTAACTGTGATCAATCTGTGGGTCTGCATGTGTGAGGGAACTACTTATATTACATTTTTAAATGAGATTTTGCTTCCTAGAAAAATAAGATTTTGTTATCTCAGGAGATATTGAAGATTTTTCCTCTTGGAAAGATATATTTTAGTCAAGATATTGACTTTTATTCAATTATAGTGTTTAACAGGTCAAATTTACTGATTTGTCCCCCAATTAAAAATAATTTGTTCATAAAGGTTTTGGTTTTTTCCTTGTTTGTTTGTTTTCTAGTTATGTAATTGTGATTTGAAAACAAGGGTAAAGATTTTAGTCAACGGCAATAACAGGCAATTAGGTAAAAGAAAATGCCACATTTTACGAGATATTTTACATTCATTTCAGAAAATTGGTCATCTGAATAGCTTTCAAACCTACTTGTTCCTGAAAGACAAATGAATACTACCTACTTACAGCCACAAGTTCTCTTTATCTTCCTGTATTTACCAATATTTTCTTTAAGAATGGATTTTTAAGAAAGGAGTAAAGGATCACATCTTTGTTTTTGCTGTGCTCAGTACTTACATTGTAGAGTAGTAAAGTATAAAAAGCAAATGTGACTAATACGCTAATTCAGAGTGCTGGTATTTCTTGTGCATGGTTTGATCCATTGCATAAATATTCTGACTGCAAATATTGTATCTCTGTGCTTTTAATTTGATTCTATTTTTGAGGTATACCATTTCTGTAAAGTTAGTGTATGTGGGAAAAAAGAATTTTTAGTCTTTCATTCCAATATCACCTAATAACTCTTTTCAACACTAAGTTTAGAATGAGAAAAAATGCAATAGAGTATAAACGAAAAGAATAGAATAGAAATAATTTCAGAAAGAGAATACTAGAGAGAGTAGCTTTAGTAGATAAATATATTCAGTTTATAGAACAGACTATTTTCTAAAGATTGTCTGAAGAGAATTCTCTTTAAAGTATTCTCTAAAGATTCCTAAAATGCATCTGTTTTAAATCTTCCCCTATAGTAAAGAGTTCCCTGTTTTTACTTACACATTTTTGTTTAAATACAGGACAGGCAATGTGACCCACACAGCATGAATTTTAGGTACTTTACTGAACCAGTCCTGCTAAAGCAAATGCTTATGTTACACATTTCATCAATGCAAACAAGTTTTCTTTAAACTCCGTGGAGTAAGATCTTGTATTCATCCTGACAAAATATCCTTTTCTAGGTCTCAGGGATGTATGTTTATTCTTTATGATGACTTTTTGGTTGAATGACATTTCTCTAAGGAGCACATTTTAGAAAGTCCTGCCTCAGTGCATACAAAAATAGGAGTCTAATAAATTCTTAAACTTTTGCTTAGCATATTAATCTGATTCTGTCATTCTTACATTTTACTTCTAAGATGATAGCAAGCTCACTGTAAAATGACAAGTGGCACATTCTACTTTATTATGAATACAGGGAAAAGTTTGTGTTTTAGTCAGGGAATAGTTGACCATTTAAACATATGGGGAAGGTGAAACAGAACTTTTCAGCTTTTCTATATCCTGAGCAGAAAATACATATTTTTAAGAAAAATAAAGGATGTAAATTAGCCATGAAAGAAGTCCTTCAAAGAAATGGAATTGGAAAGAAACAACTACATGGATTTCTTTAGGAATAAGAAGAGAAATTGCTTGATTGAGTTAGGTCACAATAATATTTCAATCAGATACTTTATCCCTAAGTTAAATGATGCTATGCCCTTTCCTTTCTCACTAGACCCTTCAGATTTTGAAAGACCAAGTGAGCATGGGTACTATATGGATGGATAGGCACATGGATGATATTTAGATGTCAGAGGATGTGTAGGGAAAACAAAAAAAGGCAAAAAAATCATAAAAGTATTATGTTAATCAATACTGAGTTATGCTAGCTAAGGATATTTAATTCCCATTGCTCTCAGAGATGTTTATGGAACTTACTCTTTAGTCTTTGGAAAATATATTTCCAATTAGGTTTCATAACTTAGTCCTTTCCAGGATATAGACATCCATGCTAAGTCTTTTTTTCTCTCTCTCACACACATAGAAAAACAGCCAAGGAGTTACATATGATATGGCTATCAGAATTTAAAGCAACCATATTGTGGACTGCTTATGGGGCAATTGGTATGAAATAATTATGTAGGTACCGACATTCTTCTCTTTCTTCACTGCCAGTAAAGATAGGGTTGATCTGGTTAAATACAAATACCTCTATCACAAATAATTTCTGTGGCTATATGAACAGATCAACTAAACTTGATTCAGAGACAGTAGAATGAAACTTGAATGTCTAGGGGAAAACTCATATTTATTCTGGAGTAGTCAGTGTAAGAAGACTGACTCTCAAAAAGTGTCTGTTTCCCCTCGTTGACTAAGAAGTGAGCCAAAGGGAATTAGCTTTTGAGTAGTACATTACAGATCATAGAATCATAGAATGCTTAAGGTTAGAAGGGACCTTAGAGGTCATCTGGTCCAATCCCCCTGCACAGGGGGGCTGCTTCTAAGCGGGTTTTAAAGAGCTCTGAAGAAGGAGACTCCACAACCGCTCTGGGCAGCCTGTTCCAGGGCTCTGTCACCCTCACAGTGAGGAAATGCTTCCTGAAGTTCCTGTGGAACTGCCGATGCTTCAGTTTGAAGCCATTTCCTCTAGTCCTATCGCTGCCCACCACTGAAAAGAGGCCAACTCCATCCTCCTCACTCCCCTCCTTGAGGTATTTATAGACATTGATCAGGTCCCCCCTCAGCCTTCTCTTCTCCAGGCTGAACAGGCCTAGCTCTTCAGCCTGTGCTCATATGGCAGATGTTCCAGGCCCCTGATCATCCTGGTAGTCCTGCGCTGGACTCTCTTCAGCAGCTCCATATCCCTCTTGCCCTGAGGAGCCCAGAAGTGGACACAGTACTCCAGATGTGAATGCCTACAACTTGTTCTCTGAGTTCCTAGTACTGAAACCTAGAAAAGGAAAGGCTATGGGATATGCAGAGAAATCTTGCAAACTCTTGGGTTAAGGAGGGAGAAAATTACTCTTATCTTTCAGAAGTTTAGAATGATACAGATAGTCATAGATAAGTCCTTAGTGTGTGAATAGAAAGACAAGTTGTGATAAGGTGAAAATTTTGGATAACAGTTGATATAATTTCCTTCTGAAATAAGAGCAAGCATAAATACCCCATAGATATGAACAAATAGTTTGCAAATATTATCATTTAGAGATAGTAATGCATTACTGTAGATACATTACTTATCTGGACAGTAAGGTGTATGAAAGGGATTATATGCAGTGTCCACTTCTGTTGCAGTCTTTGTAGTATGTCCTACTTCTTACTTTTTGCCTAGCTAGTGCACATTTTGAATTTGTACAATGGGGATTCTGATTGCTAAAAGCACTTTAAGCAGTGCTTGTTGGCAAAACATCCAAGGGAAATTATGGTGAAAGAGTGATTAATCTTGTGGGCTTTACATGCCCCCTGGTGGAGAAGTTCTTCTCTGTAGCTGTAAGGAAAAGCTGTAAGCAAAAACCCTGTAAACTCTCTGTAAACAGATGTGTGGTTTATGAAACATATCTGAGTTTCATTCTCATTTGAGGCACTGCACTATTACCAATGTGTATCCCATGAATAAGAACACAAGTTCCCAAGTTCCAATGAGCACCTGGACTCATTTAAGTGCTGCTAGCATGATGTACATTGCTAGTATGGTATAAATTGCTGGCCTAAAATTTCTTGCAGGCAAATGATGCCAAGCTCTTAATATATATAAAATGAACTCTAGTAACTTAAGCAAAATAATCACAATTTTCCCCACAGTCTTTCCAGGATTTCAAGCTGGAGGGTTTTGAGGATACACAATACCTTGTTACAAACCATATAATGTTTTAAAAAGTATCCAACTGACAACCTTGGCTAACATCGTATCTTCTATCTAGATTATTTCAATATGTCATGTTCATATCTCACCACTTTGTCCATGGTCCCAATGCCAAGGATTTCTGTCTTGTCCAACCTTTCCATCTGGAAGTAATGAGCTTAATATTCTGGCTCTACCCCCATAAAAGCCATGTCACACAAAGTAGCAGTCTTACGAACTGTTGTATACCCTGAAGACAAATTTGAGATCCACATAGTCTCTCAAAGTTCTACTCAGATTCATTTAAAGACAAATTTTCCATTCTACTCCCATAAGACCTACAGCATACCATAAGACTCTAAGAGCGATCTGACAAGTATTTATGCATACATTCTATCCTAGACATGTCAAAGGACTATACTTATCAGCTAATGAAGGACTATGGTGTTCCTTTGGGGCAAAACACATTGAGTTATGAAATTTAATCTTAAGATGGCAGCACTTTTTGTTTCAATTCCTGTGAAAGGTTAAAACAAAGAAAACAGAAGAAATTGTTTTCAAATCTATTCTCATCTTGTATAAAGTGAAAGCAACATCTCTAAGAGACCATTCCAGGTACAGACTAAATGATGGGGCAGATTGTGAGCTTAACTTTACTTCTAGTGACATCTTTCACTCATTCAGCTGGGTTGCTGAAAGCATCAGCAGCGCTTCTTTCAGTCTGAGATGTCTATGTTAAAGCACTTTTGTTTCTGTTTTCTTTTTCTTAACTCATTAGTGATAAGACTTGGATATCAGGCCTAGCAGAGGGGTCATAAGCAAAGTTTCATAGCCTAAGGAATGTCAAGAATTATTTTACCATGCATCGTGAGTTATTTTCTCTCAAGCCATTCTTGTCTCTTTTCCCAGTCCGATCAGAAGTTTGGAAGAACTGGAATCTTGATCCCAAATTGTCACCACTTTCCTCAGAGAAGTAAGCTGGTCTACATTAAAATTGAGAGGGAAATTCATCTTATCTACCTTAGGCAGCTTTTTAGGATGGAATGAATCTTCCAACAGAAGTGTCCCTCTCATCATGTTAACTATAAAGAGAGAGGAGCCCAAATAATCAGCTACAATAAAGTCTAAAATCCATCTTGGATGAAGGGATGAAAAACAGAAGTTGAAAAGTCAACTCTCATGTCTGTAATGTTCTTACCACATAATAAGAACTTTTTTTTTCTAATTATTTCTAAATGTAATTGTGTTTAAATTGAACTTTTTAGCATTTATTTTTTAGCTTTGTTTAAAGCTCATCAGAACAGAAACAAAGATCTTTATCTTACTTTTCACTAATAAGATGTACAAATATTGATGAATTCGTTATATATTTGTACAATCAATACTGTTATTGCCTTCCAGAAAAAAAGATGAAGAATGAAAGAATGGAGTTGTTCTGAAAACAGAATGCTTTTCAGAGTCCTATCAGGTTTGCTGATATTAAACTCTGGCAAACAGGACTGGATATTTTGACATTGCCAAACTGTCCTGTTTTATAAATGTGGAACCTGGCATTGGATATTTCCTTTCAAAATAGTTTTTCTTGTTTATAATTTTAAGATTTATTTCGTTTTTTGTCCTCATAATTAAAAAGTCTATCAGAATCTCTCTCTGAGACACTTCAGTTAACGTGATACATTTTTCTTAGAACTTCCTCTTCCAGATTATTTTAAAATTTTTGGAAGTCATGCCTAAATATTCAAGGACCAAATCTGAAAATCCTCTGCAAACTTTTCTGTGTAGTTAGGATTTCTTGTTAATCACCCACCAAGCATGTGTCCATCATAAAACTCTTAAAAAGCTGAAATGAAAAGAGATTCACTGTTCCTCAGAGAGGACTTCACACTTAACTAGAGCAGGACTTAAAATATGTTTCCACAACTGTCAGAGTATTCTGTACCAAAAAAAAAAAATTCTTCAGGAGATGCAGAGAAGAAGTTTATAATATTTTTGTATGTCACATTTCAAAATAAAGTACATGAAATATTTTCATCTTCAGAAATACAGTTGTGTTAATATCATTAAAAACCCTGAATGGTTAAAGTTCATGTTTGCTCTTATTTGCCTCTGAGAAGAGCATGTTCCAGAAACCAGAAAGGTATATTTCCTTTTCCTAAAGAAACCAGAAACCAAGTATATTTCTATATACCTGATATCTATGAACCTATATTTGTAGATATCAGAATTAATATGTTTATTTATTAACATCAGTTTGTATACAATTATCTTGAAATACAAATTTGCTATAAGGGTCCAAATCCTTCAGTCTATTGACTTCATTTTATACTGCTTCATAGATCACTACACAGCAGTGAAAAATGATGCATACCATCTGGAGATTCCTCCTGCATATTTCCTTTAAGTAGATATAGTTTCTGATTATTATTAAGACAGCAGAGATGTCTTTGCTATCTGAGTCATTTCTGCTGGACTGCCTAGAGTGAGGAAAGAGGGTTGTAATTGCAAAGAAAAAGACAGATAAGAGGAAAGGAACTGAAATGTCTGGTCTTTTCAGGACCTATGAGTTCAATCCACCAGCAAATTTTCGAAGTATTTCCCAGTAGGACTTTGCCCAAATGTTGGCCTGGCCTGCTCATTGCCAGGCTAAAATTCTGTCCAAAATTCATCCTCATCAGACATATTTTCAGTCCTTTCTGCTCTGTGCCGCAGATTAGACCCTCCTCTGGGGCTTGAGTAAACATAGATTGCCACCAGTGCAGAGAGGTTACACTCCTGCAGCTGAAAACTGCAGCTGGACAGGATGTGAAGTCCTTTATCATCTTATAGTATAAATGCAGTAAAGAAGCTCCTACTGCTGTAACAGTACCCCAGGTATATGCAGATTCTTACCTCCAATAACCATTTCAGATTTTTCTTAATAAAAGTATTAAAAAATCTATCATGTTAATAAAAACGAAAACACTTAAGCTGTTTTTCCCAAACCCCAAAACACTCCCATGCAAAATCACAATGCTCAGAAAAGAGTAAGCTTCACCTTTTGATAAATATCATAATGATTTAGTCATGGAATATCATTTGAGTGAAGAGTAAATTTGTTGTCCTTTTATGAAATAGTTTATGGTATCAACACATACAAGAAAAAAAATGATATAGATACAGGTGGGAAGGATGATGAAATAATGAGGCAATATTAAATGTTGCAAAGTGCAGTAGCATTAGATCCAAAATCTGAGCCAGACCGTCATGATTCCTTTAATCTCTCTATCTACATGTCTATTTTTTTCTATAATTCCATCTCCACAATGTTCACTCAACATTTTTCCATTAGAAAGTGAATTTAACAACTCTGAGAACAAATGCGTCTAGGATTAAAATGATTTATTTTACTGCAGCAACTCTAAAGATGGCATGAGAGTCTGGGTAATTTTTACACAACCTGTTTGAAGAGCAAGAAGCTGCCTTTTGAATGTTCTACTGATATCCAATTATATGTCCACAGATCATATACATTCATATGACTAAACAGGTTACTTTTATGTACTACTGTTGAAATTTGAATACAACAGCTTTTCAAGTTTCATCTAATTTTTCAATACTGTCTTTCAAAGGAAATGGAACCTAATGTGATTTAACTGCTGGGAGAGGTGGAGGGGGGTTAAATTCAGTCAATTTATGTTCATTATAAACAAATCCAAATTCCTAGCTAGTATGGTATGACTAACATATGTCACATACTACAGCATGTCTGGTGTACCCTTTAACATTTTAACAGTCCATCAGACATTAATGTGACTTAAACATCAAAAACAGGTTCATTTTGCCATTAATATCCTGAAACAAGAACATCTAATATACACATCCTGAGATTTAATCTGTAAACATAACCAAAAATGTCTGGATGAAGGGGCCTTGTTTATATTTCAGTAGTGCTACTTCCATGAAGCATGTGTCTGCTATCTTTAGTACGCAACTCTAGCATCCTACCATTGAGAGAGCCCATAATGTCTTTGATACTGTTAGGCAGGCTAATAAGTCTTCTGCTGACATACCAGTCCCTTTGTAGATCTCCTAAAGTTAAAGCTACTGATAAACATAACTTGTCTTATAAAAGGAGAAAGAATTTTAAAACCACTTCAAACATACTGGAGACTTTGCTATTCATTTACTCTATGGTGTGAAAGCACGTTCTGAAGAGAGCTGGAATTAAGAAGACACACTTCCCTTTACAGATGTAATGACTTATTTAATAAACAAGATAGAAAAAGGAAGTAAGTGAAGATGCATATAGAGGAACATAAGCATATCTGGGGGAAAATTCGTTTAATTGCAAATGGTCATTCATTCCAGTTAGGTTTCTCTTATTTATTTCTCTATGAGTATTCAGATATTGATTCTTGCTTTGAGAAGTATTCAAGACAGTACTTTTTTCAGGAATTAGTGTAGGACACTGTATATGTGAACTAACTGCCTTCAAACATGCTGAATCTATCAACTCTGTTATCAGTGAGCAAAGCCACTGCAGTCAGAGAGAAAATTAAGAGAAAGAAGGAAAAAAAAAAGTTATACCCTTTGATAATACAAAATTATTTAATCCGGGTCTTAGCAACCACAGCGTAATTGCTATGGAGCAAACTGCTTTGGCAACTGTGGGCAGGAATAGCAGCCAGAAACATTCAAGTTTTGAAGTACAGATGAATATCTAACTGGAGGCATTTCTTAAATCAAAAATTGCATCAGTGAAATTTGTCAAAGGCATGATTTCTTTCCGAAAAATGCAGATTAATCTGTATTTTTTACACCAGTGTATGTTTTTCCACTATATTTTTTGTTGAGAAGGTTGTGCAAGCTGAGGCTGGACTTTCTCATCAAAATCAGGCATAAAGAATCCCTCCCCCAAACAGCTAATATCATAGGGAAGTCCTCTGGCATATAAGAGTAAGGCCTGGGGTATGGTCTCCTGAGCAATGTTATTTCAGGAAGCGAGACAGGGTTAGGGCATGAACCTGAGCACCAGCAGATGATTGTCAGTACAATTAATATCGTTAGTATGGACCCTGGCAGTGTTTTGGCTTGGTCTAATGTCCTGGTACATTTGAGGAGATAGTTTGAATCCATGGAGATATAGTTAGCAAGTTTTAGGGGAGCAAAAGCTATTAACTGCATTAACATACAGTCATACCAATTGGCGTTTAGGCAGATAGTCATCCCAGGGCAATATTTACTTGTACAGATGCAATACAGTAGTCCCCATGAGCACATTGGGAAGTCATAAGATACTAGGGGAAAAGACTTTTTCACATGCACTTTTGCTTTTTTTTTTTTTTGGAATGGTCTCAGCATTGTCCCAGTGCAGACTGATTTCTGAAATAAAATTCTTGTCTCCTGGCCAATTCGCGTACTGATTTGACAATATTGACATAGAGACTAATAGAATTTATATTAATGAAATCCCCAATGTAGATGCGGTAATAGAGATTAAAAAAATAGTTTTTACATACCTCTCTTGTTCTGGTTTTGCTTCTACACCAGGGTTTCACTGAAATTTCTCATTCAAATTTTAACTTTGACTTTTTTTCTCATGTTACTCTACATACGCTACATACAAATGTAGCATGAAGAAAGCCCATGGAAACTGAAATAGAAGACAGTATGGAAGAATAAAGTAAAGCATGTCTAAACCCCTATGTTGCTTGAACATGTACTATATGTAAGACTACATATGTGCTGCTCTGATGAGATTCTGATATTTGCTAACACTTAGGACATAACGAGCATATGGTAAGGCTTAGGAATTATTTTGATTTTACTCAT
This sequence comes from Nothura maculosa, assembly GCA_032353885.1. Lineage (NCBI taxonomy): Eukaryota > Metazoa > Chordata > Aves > Tinamiformes > Tinamidae > Nothura > Nothura maculosa. The sequence goes on along the minus strand of JAUBOD010001115.1, from coordinate 564,916 downwards.
CTACTCCATGAGAGTGTGCATGTAGCCCTAAAGCATGTACATTCATCCATGTAGATGTGTGAGTTGGTCATCTGAGGGCAATTTTATGGGAGAAGCCTCAGGCATATCTAGGACACCAGTGCTCATATCTGCAGGCAGATGTCTAAAATTCTGGAATATCTATTTTTCTCTGTTACCTTTGAGAATAGTTCAGGAAGTGAATATGCATATAGAGATCTACATTTAAACTCCCTTTAAGTTGGATGAGAAGTTTTTCATATTAAGTATCTAACCTAGGACAATTGCTTTTGTACTAATCTCTATGAAAGCATAAATGCTTTTATTTTTCTTCTGCAAAAAAGGATATCCTTTTTCAAAGATAAATCCAATACAAAGGGCAACACAGAGATGAAATGAGGAAGAGTAGCTTCAGAAAAAAGCAATAAGTTAGAAAGACATACCTGTAAGTTTAACTGAGATATTCTTGTTTAAAAACAATGCCAAAGTCCAAAATGAGTCTTGTTTAAAAACAATGCCAAAGTCCAAAATGAGTCACTGAGCAGACCTGAGCAGCACTGTATGCTGTTTGCCTACCTATAGGTAGACAGTACAAGACCTTTCTGCATCGTTCCACCCAGTCTTTTACAGAGAGTCTTTCAAACTTTGGCGTAAATTACTAAAAATTCCTTGCACCTCAAATCTTCTTAGAACACATAAGATCTTAGGCTTATTGCCTGCTTGACTTGGGTTGCACTGTTGTATAGCTACTGTACATTGTGCCTGGAATAGCACTTTTACTTTAAGCCTCAGTTTCTGGAGATATGTTGTTATATTTTAGTTCCCATTAAAAAGCAGTGGCTATCCTCTTTGTTGTATGAGAGACAACTGAAAATTTGACTCGTGAAGCAAACATAATTTCATTATTTTCTTATGTCTGCAAAGTTTACTCATACTTGTTGAACAGCTGAACTTAAAAAAGCACACAGTCACAGATACTTCCAATAGGCTAGTATCTCATTTTATTAAGATCAATAAAAATTAGTCACCATGACTTTGTGCTAACATTCACTTTCTAAACAAATGTCCAGGCAGAAATCAGGTCCTCCCTAAGGATTAGCTGTTGTGAACCATCTTTCTCTCCTTTCATTTTAAATTATTGCATTTTGCCTTGCAGCCAAAATGAAACCTAGTTTCTCTCCTTTGACCACATCTCAATATGAATAGTATGGAACACTAAGAGCTTTCCATTGCTGTGGTATACACTGTTAATTGCTAACATATTCTGCCACATCATTTTTCACAGCATTGGATCTTTTTAACTATACCACAACTCAACAAATATTAACAGCACCAGACATGTCTTGGAAGATGGTACTGCTAGTATTTCCTTCCTCCTTCGGTTCCCACTGAGCAGATGTAGATCACTTTGGGACTGCATTTCAGTTCTGAAACCTGTTTCAGTTTTGCTCAGACTTAATTGGAGGTCATGTGGAGTTTTTCTTTCTTGCTTGCTTAAAATAAATAAATAAATAAATAAAAAGACAGCCTTAATTTAGCAAGAAGCTCTCCCTTACAGGACCCAAGTAGGATACTCATCCAGTGGCATTTTATGTTATAGGATATTTGTGAAAAAACATAGCTTCTACTTTTTACTAAGAAACAAAATTGTAACTAGCAAAAATTAACCTTTCAAGACCCTGACCACATGTCCTTGTTCCTTCTGGTAGTTTCTTTTTTAAACTATCTCCAGGACCTGGGGTGCCTTGGGTTATGCATTCTGCATTATGCCTTGCATAGCAGAGCATACTCCTGAGTACAGCCCTTGAGTACTCCTAAGAATCAAGGAAATGATAATAAAGAGCAGATCCCAGGCTGTAAATTGCATTTCATTCACACCATTCAGATCTTGCTCCCACAAAAAGAACTTGTCCACATTCATTTGGTGTAAAATGAGAGATGGGCTCAGGTTTCATGACGCTAAAAGCAGAGGTTTTTTTCCTCTATTGGGGCATCTAAGCTTTCTTTAGAAAAAATTTAGATTAAATAAAAAATGCATAGGTTCTTTCACAGCCTTCTTGGCTGGGATCCAAAGATCAGCTCTGCAATTCTGAGGTTATTCTTTGCAGGTTGTTTCTGAAATTTGTGTTGCCCTGAGCAAGTGAATGTACATCTATTTTCCCAAATGCAAAAGGAGAGCAGTACTATTTGTGACATCTTATGACCAAGGTTCTGGGATGCCTAACATTTGAGCATTTAGGTAACTCAAAGTAAATATTTGGAAGTAAATATGATGTAACTTGAATTAGAATTTTTGTATTTTTTTTTATCACAAATGAAAAAAAAATATGCAAAAATTTATTTTTGTTGCTAGTTGAAACTTTTATTTTCTTTTTTAGAGATAAAAGACTTGGTTGTTGGGGGAAGAACTCCTGGGATTTCTCCAAGACACTATCTTCTGTGCCAGGAAGATAGACATTTTGATCCAATTTTACAGACACTGAATACTCCAAAAAGGCTATTAAAGAACATCATTGTTTTGGAAGAGTAAGGGAAAAACAATTAGTTTGAAAGATAAGAAGAGATTTTTTTTTCATATAGAAATGTGTTTAACTGTCCATTCATTCTTCATCTCTTGTAGATGGTAAGTATTGACTATGGAGTGATCCTAGCTGACTTTTCTTAATTCTTTATATTAAATACAGAATATTTCAAACATATATTCAAAAGTATATCAAACACATTCTATTTTTCACGGCCTTGGAAGATTATTTTCCTTCCAAAAAGTGAGTACATCGGTGTTGTACTTTTTATCACTGCTAACACGAAGTAGTGGAATCTTATTGCGTGTAAGATGCCATATTCATCACCATCATTGTGGTGTTAGGGTACATAGCCAGTACTGAAGACCTTGGACGTAGGGATGGTAAGGATTTTCTGCATATTCGACTTTTTAGACACTTGTAAGTAAAGAAAATTTCTTTGATGCTGGAGTCAGCTTACCATGTAATGTTTTCCAGAATTGAGAAATCTCATCCAAAAGTAGGGTTTAAATTCTTTCAGCAACATTCCTAAGTTGCATAATACAACACCTTTGTGTCATGTGTTTCCAAAAGTTAAGTTCTGCTTGCTATGCAACTTTAGGCAAAAAATGAACATTTTTCCTGTTTGTTTTATAAAGTTGGCTTTTAAAAACAGAGCTGGCCAGAAAACAAGAATTTGATTTCAGAAAAATATTTCAAGGTTTTCACATTCAGTTTTGTCCTGATAGAGAAAACAAACAAGGCATGCAATTTTTTTTTCAAATGAGAGCAACTTACTAAAATAATTGATAGCACTGCAATAAAAGTATTTAGCTACAGTTTGAGAAAATCTTCACTTTAAATCCTGTCCTGAGTGGAGCCACTGTCCTTTTCTGTGTAGATATCAGTCTGACTTTGAACAGACAATGCAAGCTGGAATGGCCTGACAGTGAAAATTACTTAAAAATAAAAATCCTTTTGTGATGTATCAGATTTGACACATCATTAATCAATAATAAACAAGAACAACTCAATTTTCTGCATTTGACGACTATGCATAAACTCATAAATATATATATGTATATATATACTTTTAAATTGAATAGTGTAGAGCTGGTATAGTTAAGGTAAAGACTCATATCTCTTCATATTGCTCCTTCTTCCTTTGCAAAACATGGAGATAATATGTGTCATATACAGCAAAATGCACCAGCATTGCTTGTGGTCATGTTTACACAGAAGCAGCCTCAGGACAAACTTCCACACTAGATTGTAGGTGGTGCAGAAGCTGAGCAAATGGGGACTGAAGAGTAAGCTGAGCACAAAGTCCCCAAGTGCATGAAGTTATCAGGACAGCACTACATTTTTGCTGGGAGAATTTGGATAAGTAGCACTCTATAAGTCATATCAAAGCACCAGAGGAGTAAGAGGTAAGCAGCAACCTGGTGGACATCATACACTTATGCTTCCAGAGAAAAACCAGCCCACTGAGAAGACTCTAGAGCTCCTCTGTTGGAAGAGAGGTATTGCTATATGGGTGCAGGAACACAAGCAGTTTTGCTGCTAATGATCTCTATGCAAAAGCAAAGAAACATGTGAAATAGGCTTATTTGGTATTGTTCCAATGAGAAAGCAGAAGTACCAATGTGAGCCAAGTGGGAAGGATGAAGTCAGAAGAGAGAGTATTTTGTTTCTAACATTAGAAGGTCCTGCAAACAATGGAAAGAGAGAAGGAGGTTGGCTTTCATTTCAGAAAGAAAACTCTCTAGCATGTAGTTTACACTGTTGTGACATTTGCACTTAACATAGGCCAGCTTTATTTTATTTATCTTTACTTGTTTGCTCAATTTTAGATGGAGTAAGCCCTTAAAAATATATCCTCTAGGTTCATGATGGACATCAGAGTTGTATAAATCTCCTAGGAGACTTAAACAAAGAGAATCTAAAAAAGATGTTCCTTATTTTACTGTAGTTCTGTCCATGATTAATGGAAGCCTCTGATGATGACTGTAACTCCGTATATTTCTTGGCACTGTCACTGTTTTCCTTTCTTCTCAGCTGGGTCAAGTCATAGTGACTATAAAAAGTATAAGCACAAGTTTTCTCTTAAAAGTTCAATAACATAAAAGAAGCCTGCTGCTGTAGAGGGTGTTGTTTGATACATAGCTGTGGGTGTTTGTAAGGACATGACCAAGATTAGAACAAGATAAATAGCAAAAATATGGAGGATTTAGATGATTTTTTACAAAATTGACTCTGTCCCCTTTCCCTGTTGGCAACCATTTCTGTGAATGGCTCTTTGTACAGGCATGTTAGCAAAAACAGGTCTCTCTCGTTTCAATTTAGGCTGCAGGGTTCAGGGGGACTGTGATTCACATAAAGTCAAGCATACAGAATGCAGTTGAGGCAGCATAACTGCTGTGATGTCTGTGTTTCAAGGGCGACAAGGTTTGGAGATTTTCTACGATCTTGAACTAATTGAGCTTGGCTTCTGTCTTGGTATTTGCCAGTATCCAGGTGAGACCTCTTGTTCAGTGCACTCATAAAGCGGTGAATAATTTATTCTTGAAGCTACAGATTAAAGGCCACATATGACAAGATATATACAGACTTTCAGCAACAAAAGTTGGCACAGTTTTTACTAAGTGTAGTGCTACCTATAGTAGGTAATTCACTTAAGGTGATCCCACATAAAATTTAATTTAATACTTCCATTTCTTTTTTTTTTTCTTTTTCAGTCCTTTAGCATTGGTGCAGAACACATTGCTCATATAGTGACCATCAGGGATAAGAGTGTGAACTAAGTCATGTCTTCAGGCTTCAAATAATTTCAAAAAATAAAAATAAAAAGGACTTAAATCATGAGGAAATCAACTATTTTTTGTAGATTTACTTGCACTTCTGTGAATTCACTTAAGTAAAAATACTAGTGAAGCTCAGGCCATTGCAGTGAATAAGAGCTGCCAGTGTATCCTTTCATTACAGGCCATGAACCCAAGAATTTTCAGGAAGTCCTAAATCCCTCAAATCTGTTATATTTCTGGACTACAAAGCTCTGACACACTCTCAATTTTTTTTTTTTTTGAAGAGAAAGATTAGGAGGCTAAGAGTCTAATACTGTTTTCTTTCATGGCAACTTAATTAAATCTTTGGGGGCTTTTTGGATGTGTAGCACCTTTCTATCACTTAATGCTTTCAAGAAGAGCTAGGCTACATCTACACTAGTGAATTAAAAAGGCTGCTGTGATTTGGAGGACAACTGACATGGCTGGCCCCCACTGAACTGTTAATCTCTCTTAGTCTCCAAAACAAGGTTGCAACTATACTACCTATTAGTATATTACCTATGATATAAACCTTCAATTTACACCTATGAATTCTGTAGGAAAGTGCAGATTGGCCTAGACCTTACCTATGCTATGGACTACTCTAAAACTTAAGCAACGGAGATGATTATCCAGTACCTGGACCTGGACCCTATGCTTTCTAAGTTTTGAGCATAGTTAGGATCTCTGAATCTTACTTAGGTGTTTTATACTTTTCCAATTAAATACATTGAAATATATATATGTTCCATCTGCACAGTGGAGTGTGTGGAAAGAAGGATGTGCCAGACATTCATTAACAAAAAAGTCACTGCCACGGTTCTTCTGAAACTAAACTCATGGAGAAGCTTCATACACCAAGTACCACTGTGAATACAACCTTTTTCTCACATTAATTTCTATACTTCAAAAGCAAGAGAGGGTTTAAACATATTCAGTCACCCTAGCCACTCCAAATGTAGGTAATCCACTCACCACTGTCAAGACTTGTTTCACAAATATCTGATAGCTACCTACATAAAGAAATATTGCTAAAGTTACTGAATATGCCTTGGAATGAAGGCTGCGAAGCTCAAAAAAGTCTTGGTGCAAGGAGTTAGCTGTAAACCATTCTCATGTTCTTCAATGCTCAAACTTTATGAATATGCTTGAGCTCTTTGCTAAAGCAGTACCCTTTCACTTAGTTCATTGTCAAGGACAGTTTCATTAATGTACGTGTACATATGTGTCTTAATACAAACTTAAGCTGTTAGATAAGAGCTACTAAGGTGTCATTTCACCAGGAATATCAGCATGTGTGCTGTCTCCTAAATACAGAGATGCTTCATCCACTTTGGGAAAGAAAATGTTTAGTACACATTTTATGCAGTGAAAGTTGATGAATTTTATAAATGTCAGCTTTTATAGTCACACGAAAGACGAGAGTCACTCCTTTAGGTTTGATTTTAAAAGATTCCTCTAAGCCTTTTCTTATGACAAACCAATGGCTTGAAATACTGCCTCCTTTTTTAAACAGAACATGATAAACAAATGGCTGTTTTTAAATTTAGACAGCCTTGGGGTAGATGTAAGAATAAGCTGTGAATTAAGCATCCCTTGACAGATGGAAGTTTGTAAAGTGAGAAAAACCAGACTGACCTTTAGTGTGGTGCTGACAAGTGAAGGATTACACCATCTTTGGTATTAGGAGCCACATGTTACATGTACCTCATCAGAGGGGCATATGTACACAGGAAACCCACTGTTCCCTGCCATTTATTAGTAGTAATACTTGCTGTAGTCAAAATATTTGGTGCATTTAACGCTTTGAAGGATTAAGGAGCCATTCCCATTAATACCGAACACAGGAAATTACCAGCTCTCAGGACAACACCAGGTATTGCAGGTGCCTTTTTCTTTTTTTTTTTTTTTCCAAAAAATGTTGCTTGCACATTTAGGTCTCATTTGTGCCTCCAATTTTATCCCTGTATGTTGCGGTTCCATGGGGACCAGAGGCTTCCCAGAGCTAGTGTCAGCGGCTGCCCACAAGGCTCAAGGAACAGAGCCCAGGGTGGGGGACATTGGTCACCGCTCAGTGGCAGGACAAGGCCTAGATTTACTAATTCATGAGATAACTGACACTCCTCTCATTCTTTAGCATCTCCAGGTAACAGTGAGTCCTAGTCTCAGCTTCCCTTTCCTTACTCACCAGTCCAGCTAGTCTATGATGGCAGAGGCAATGATCATTGGTGGTGTCAGCACGGAGTATATCATAACCCTTCTGGGACAAGGAGAAGATTTTTCTTGTGAGGGAAGCCCTGTCCTGGGACAACATGTAGAACTGTATAATTCATATGCTCACATGTGAATTATGAATGCAGAGAACACAGACATTTTGTAACCTCTTGTAAGCAAATGTGTATGTGTTCTTCAGGATGCACACCTGAAACATCATGAGTGTGGGGTGACCTCTGCCTCCCCTCAACCCGTAGCTCAGCTCCACAGAGCCTGCTTCAGCTGCTACCTCAGCAAAACCACTCTCTCCACTGAAATTCATCCACACTAAAAGTGCTGGAGGCTTCCACTCTATTCCCAGTGGCTTTCTTATAGAGGCACAAACAGATACATTAAAAGAAGCATGAATGAATATGATTTTGCTCCAGTTTCAAGCAGGCTTCAGTTTTCAGACTAGAAAAGAGCTGCTGGTTAAATCCATTTTCAGAAAAAAACATAAATTTTAATGTCCTATTAGAAAGAAATCCTATGAAAGGTCAGCAGCAACATTCCCTAAGGCATTGATGGGAAGAGACACAATCCTTTCAAGGCATTCCTTCTCATTCTAACAACTTTTTTTTCTGCCATCAAAATCTTTCCCCCTTCAAACCTCTCCTTCACTTGCTGCACTTCTTATTATGGTGAATATTCTTTCACACTTCCAGCCTCATCTTACAGGCTTACACATTTCATGCATCTTCTCATTTAGGTTCACTTGAGGGTTTCGATCCTAGGAGGCTGGCAAGCTAGATTAGTAGGGATGTTTTACTGCCATGGCTACAATAAATTCCATTCTCATTTTAGTTCTGTCCCTCTAATCCAGGCATTTTTACAATGATAGCTATGGGTGTGGTGTTTTAACATGCTTATTGGCACAATGAATTTATAGGGGACCCATTCTGATTGTCAAGAGAAATTGGAAACAGAGGTGTCAGGGTTGATGCTCATTTTTGTTTCATTTAGTTAAGAAAAATTCAGCAATGACCATCCACCCCAGTCTTCTTCCTCTTAATAAAGATTTTTTTCTCTTGCTATTCTCTTGCAATTCATTTCTTCCACTTTGTGGAGTGTGGATTCAGGTCTTTTGTGCAGAGGCATTTCTGTGACTTCCAGTATTAGTGCTACATCTCCTGTAACACAAAATCATTTATTAAAAAAAAAAAAAGATGGAGTTACTCAGATATTGTGATGAGAGTCATTAGCTTAATGTAAAGCTTTGTCTTGACTGCAGCTCTTTCTAGCCATCGTATTTGTGAACGGACAGCAGAAGACAGCATCCAGCAAGAGCAAGGACATTTAGAAATACAGGGGAGTAAACTGCCCCATATCTGCTTCACAGCCATCTCATTAAAATATAGACATTTGTTTAGTAGTGTCAGGTAGATTTCTCTCTGAAATTGAAATACTTAAATTCACAAGTGTGATTTTATTTCAGTTAAAGGCCCCTATGGATCAGTTTAGTTGCATATATATAAGTTTCCAGTGATGCTTGAGATGTTTTATGAAATCCAATAAATTTGTATAGGCAAATTCCTAACAGATCTGACACAAGACACATACATAGGAAATCTAATCTTCTGAAGCTGCACCTGAAAACAAATGAAAAATTTTAGGGGATCTAAAATGGCCCTGGCCCACCTATGTGTAGAGAACAAAAACAGTGCCTTAAAATCAGGTCTTTAGATTTAGATGTCTATGAACATGCTTGATGGAATTCTAATAAAACAACTTGGGATTTTAATAAAACAGTCAGTAATAAATAGATATCTAGATGAATTTGCCAGAGGAGATGAGAAAGCAACTCAGCTGACCGGGTACTGAGGACTTGATTTATTTTTCCATCATTATGTCTCTACTGCCATTAAAATGTCTGAGGGTATCTAGAACATTAGCACAAAGTACTAGACAGAGGATCTACAGGTGACTCATGCTTTTCTGGAGCAGTATCTGGAGGCCTGAAATATATCACTGGAATTACACTGAAGTGACTACATGAGGATGAGAATAGTCTTTCTGTCCTCTAGTATAGACAAGATCTCTGTGGGGTAAAACAGTTACACTGAACTGTCTCAATCTAACACCTAAATCTTGCCCACCTCCAGCTAGCCTTGGTTTCTTTCTGAAATTAATTTATTATAATGTGTTTTTGAGAACTAAGATAAAAACACATAAAAGAACACTACATTTTTATTTCCTTGGTGACTGGAGCAGCCCAAAACATTAGGGCTCTGGTTTACTGTGCTTCTGCTCAGCATGACTTTGGTGAATGGAAGCTGCCAAGGGGCTGTCAAGCATAGCTCCTTAAAATTTGGTTTTGCACTGAGGCTCTTGTATTGCTCTAGTTTCCTCCCGCTAGTTTCAACTGTCATAGAGCTGCCTGTCAGAAGAGCACAGCCAGCAGTGTTCTCCCCCTTTCTGTGACATTGTCCCTGCGCCAGGGCCAAGAAAGGTGGGAGCAGGGGGTGGCAGTGCAGGAACCATCTGTGCTGCCTTTGTGCACACTGAGGGCTCCCTCACCGCGTGGGCTCCCAGCTAGACACATCTGGCTCGTATCCAGCTCCTTTGTATGGTTCCAGTAACACATAGGAGTTGGAACACACTGGGGAACATGGCCCCAGCTCCTCTGGATTTGTGGTTTAAGGGGCTAAATTGGGCTGGGTAGTGAATGTTCACTCTAGCTGATTGCCTTATTCTAAACCACCACTTTCAACAGAAATATAGCTTTAATTAGCACTTCTTTTTTTTTCCCTCTAGTTAATCAGAAGGCAGTCCTATGCAAGCCATAAAGATGTATTGGCAAATTAGACTTCTTATGCTCCACAGACTGAGAAGACTGTGCAATTGGGAAAAAAAGTAACAAATAAATAAATAAATAATATATCTAATTCCAATTTCTCCATGCTAAGCTCTATTCTGGACTTGAACCTCAAAGCCCTTACACGTGAACACACCAGTTCCCCCTTCTAACTCTTAAGTCCCTGCCTGCTGCATTTACCATTTGCCCTACTGAGCTCTCTCTCTTATTACTGCCACTCTCTGGGAAAGAACACAGCTGTCTTAAGCAATTTTGGAAATAAGGAGTTTTTAGGACTTCCTGCCTTTTGTCCTGGAAATATTAAGCTCACTGTCTGTCTCCAGTTTCCACCTAAGGCACTGCTAGGAAGAAAACGAAAGCAGTAGTCATTAATACATGGAATGACAAGGAAAGGTGATTTTGCTGTAACTGTGATTACTCATCACTAGACTGAAGAGAAGAACTTCACTCATCCAAAAATATATGGGAAAGATTTCATTCCTTAATTCCAAATAAATGTAACAGGGAAACTTTACTTTCAGGCCTTGTGTCTGTTGTACTCATTTTGGATGAAGAACGCAGGATGGTGGCATCCTATAGCAGAAGAATGAGATTGGCTGATATATATGACTTAAACACACATATGCAGTCACTGTTCTGTGATGGAGAAGTACAACATGAGGGGGGCAGAAGATGATATTGATGGTAAATAATGTTTAATATTTTATTTTTAATTAAATTTGAAAACTATTTTGAACAAAAGTCAAGGGATGAATAATCATGCTCACCAAATGCCTTAGGGAAAAAATCAGCTCTTATTCTCGGTATAGGTAGGTAGCATTTCCTGACAGAAATAATGCCCATGTGCTGCCCTGACAGTGTGTGCATATGCAGAAAACCTGATGCATCGGGAATGCATTGGGATAACTATGTATGCACAACGTGGCACACAAGTCTGAATATTATGAATGCGATCTGAGGTTGAATTCCACAGGCACAGGAGGTTTCTTTGGCAACTGGACTATGGCAAACCTCAGAATCTTGAAATATCTTTTGGATTGATATTCTAAGCAGAAAAAATTAGATGTCTGAAGGGAAATCCTGATTTCCCTTCCTTCCCATATGAGTAACCCCTTGCACACATATGAGCCTGAAGAACAGAAATATGCCAGCATAAATGATATGTAAAGGTAGCATACAAGGGCTCTCAAAAATAAAGTAGGTGTACAGATCCTTTCTTTTCCATTACAGCTCCAGAAAGATGTGAAGTTTCCCAGTAAATGTGAATGATATCAGTCCACAGTCTGAGGGAAATTCAACACCTAGAGGAGTCTGGATTTGAACAGAAGATGAGAACGTCACTTTCAGAAATATTCAGAGGTCTCCCACTCTTTGCATCTTTGAACCTACATCTTTGCTCCAAGTAACCAGTGGGAAGAATTTCCTCCTCAGGTAGGATAACTGCCAGCTGTAGTACCAGCCAATCTGAGAAACAGCTGTCTTGAGGTCATGCCCACCAATTTTTTTGAAAAGAGTGAATTCTAGCAAATATTTGCCCTTAAATAGTTATTTACTGTGGCCTACCCAATTCTAACAGATACCAAGTGCATTATTATGTCTGTGGGAAATATTTGAGCTCTGGTAGCAGAGCCAATATTGATCACTTTAAAAGGAAAGAGAGTTCCAAAGAGAATTTATGTCTAAAAGATGCACGTATCTGATTCTATAACTACATCCTGTCTTGCATTCTGATTGCTAAGAATTCAGTATTCTTTACAGGAAATTAATAACTTTACAAAGCAGCTGCTCCATCCACCAGCTTTAAAAATTAATATTGCTGTTGTAAACCAAGGATTACTCTTTCTGATAGTGGTAATCCCCTTAAAATTAGCTATTCTATAGTTTAACGAATTGATCTTTCATTCAGTGTGTTTTGCACTGGGAAACAAATGGTTAAATGTTCAAAAAACATGTCCTATTTTGAACAAAGAATTAGAAATGTTGAAAAGATAAATATACCTGAAAGCAGTTTCTTTCAGCTGAAACATTACCACTAGGATATTTAAGAGTTAAAGACACATCCCAACATATTTAGTCCTTCACATCAACTATGTAACACAGAAAATTCCCCCCATTTATATTTTAAGGCCTTATCACCAATGGAAATATTGATTTTCTTATTTTCCAGTATTTCATAGAGGCTAATTTACTAATTTAGTAGAGCTAAGTGTAAATTGTTCAGTAAAATATTCTGTGTTGGAAAATACTGCTTTGCCAAAGTGAAATCTTTCCATAGCAGTGCATCAATTTGTACCCAGTGTCCATTGGGACAATTTGTGGAATTAAGGTTATAGGTTCTGCTGACACCTCCCTTGACTCAGGAAACAGTTCTCTGTCCTGTGATTGTAGCACTCATTTGAAAAAATGGAGAGAAAATATTGCTACTTAACAGATTTATTAGAGCAGGAGCTCTGAACTGGCTCCGATGTGTATCAGTAAGGAGTCATAACTGCTGGCTACTGAGAATGGCCTTCATGCATCTTCCCCCTTCTATGCAACAGCTGCACGAAAAGCATGAAATCCATAGGATTTTGATTTATCACACAGGCACAGAAGAATATTTATTTATTTGTTATTATTTTTAATGACCCACTTGCTTTAAGGCAGGGCCACCCCATTCAGCTCCTGCACCAATTTTTGGCTGTTGGGTAAGATTTAGCCTTTGAGGTTGCTCTTGGTCCCAGACTTTCCAAAGGCTGAACTAATATATAGATGAAACAGTACGTTATTAACTTTCTTGGCATCTGTTTCGAACAAGTTGCCTGAGTCTTCAATATGCTTTAATAACACTGCTATTAAGAGAAAATCTCTTCTAGTACAACTGATGGTTGTCAAAAGATTATTGATCTTTGTATATTTAATACTCATGGTGGAAAATAGTAGGCAATAGGCTAGTATCTGGGCTCAAAAGTTCATTTCTGAGCTTGAATGTGATACTTATTTCTGCCCATTTTGGTATGCATAAGAATTGTATCTGTCTTTATTTAAAGAAATCCTTTATACATTTTCAAAATATAACACCTTGAAACAAAGGCCAACACTGAAAATAGTATAAATGTTTGGCAAGATTATTCAATGTTCCATTATTATCTATTTCTTTTCTTGAAAATCTGTGTAAACAAATGCTATTTTGGAAATTCTCAGTAAATATCTAACATTTGCATTTATTTACATTTATTTTTATTTTTAACCTCTTCAAGATTATTGCTATATTTGATTATTTTATATCAAGTTTAGTTCTTCTATATCAAGTTTAAGCCTGCTTTTCAGGCACAGTTCTAATTGAAATTTACTATGGACTTTTAGACCCCTTAAGTTCCTTATCTGAGTGCTTCTGAAGGCCATAACAAATGAGACAAAACCTTGGCTCTTGAGGGTATTTGTGCAGTACAAGTATGATGCCAGAATGAAGAAAAAGCCTAGTCGTTCAGAAAGAGCTTTTCTAATCTATCTTTAACAGAATCATTCCAGAAAGAGCCCTGCATAACCCTCTGATTGTCCAAAGTCTGGCATGACAGTTGACGATTTATGGGAAAAATGATGATAACACAATTTTTCCAAGTTCAGCAATAGTCACACTTTATTCCCAGGAAATGTTATTATTGGCTCCATAGCTAAGTAAATGCAATAGATTACTGACCCTCATTCCAAGTACTGAAGGGTGGTTTGTGTCCACGTTGTTCAGTCATCTCCGATTGGCTTCATCACACACTGTAGCACATGGTCCTGGATCTTTGCTGGGCCCCATGTGATTCCCCTATGACCTTAAATCACAATAATCTTTTGTTGTGTGGTTTGGTTCAGAATGTCAGAAATAGCGAGGACTGTGTTGCAGCCTGACAGAAACATGTTTGTGTGGCATACAGTGAAAGGTAAGGATTGTGTCTACTGGGGTATGGCACAAGAGTATGTTGGAGGATGGAGACACCTGCCAGAGACACCTATCAATGCAGGGCAGAGGAAGACAAATCTATTGACTCCCTCCATATGAGCTTTTCAGAATGATTCCTGAAGTTAAAGATCCAAGCAAAGGTATGATTGGTTTTCCTCCAGAGGATGTAGTTGATTCACATCAAAGATGAGCCTGTGAGTAAACTATCAATCAGAGAAACAATGAGTCTGCACATGATCAGGACCAAGAAGTGAGGTGTGGAACTAAGTTAAATGAAAGTTAGTTCAGGCTTATGTTAGTTCAGGCTGAAGCATATCAGGCTGATTATTTCGGTAAGGTTTAGGATGGAACAATGCTGAGTGAATTTGTAATACCTGCTTTATACTTTTGATTATTTTTCTATTAATTAATTTTAACATTTAAAGTTTAGGTAAATATCAGTCTTCAGTGATACCACTGTGAATTTTGGCAGGGGAAAGAACCATAGAGTAGGACCTTAAGAAAATAGAACAGTCTGTTCTAATCGATTTGTTAGAAAACATTCTTCTTAAAATCTTACTGTGGTTAATCTAATTAAAAATGCAGAAACATTTAAACATTCTTGATTGGAACATAGGATATTTCTTGAAGATTAATGACTGCTTGGGAGAAGTTGTAGCCTGAAATTCAGCTGAGAGCCATTAGCCTCAGCAAGCCATTAATCCTCCAGAAATCTTTGGTGCTAGAATCATTGTTACAATTAGGAGCTTTAAAGGTACATGTGCAGTGTACTTTCTGTGTATGATGAGGATGTCATTTTGACAGAATCCATCTAGAGAGTTACAGCCTTCTACATTTGCCTAGCTAGACGGCCTTAAGTCTCTTAGAGGTATTTAAAAAATCTGAAATAATTTAAATCCTCAGTTATTCTGTATCCTAGAAGATCAACTGTGAATGTCAGACTCAATCATGCAAAGATTTCAAGTAAGTAACACCTCATAAAGAAAAAGGCCATTTTGTCCCTGTCCCATCACTTTGGCCTTGGCTGGCTTCTTATGCTTTCATTCAGGTAGCTGTTAGCTTCAACCTAATTAAGGAGTTAAAATCCAGCTGCTAATAATTGACTTAATGAAAGTGATACCGAGAAAATTTGATTCAGAGTTCTATGCTGGTAATGATTAAGGGGTTATTACCACACACAACAAGGCAGTGGTAAAGGCCCTCTCAGAGTCAGGGGAAGCAGGAATGAACACCTGGTCCTTTTCATTAATGCAGTACATAAAAAAGAACGGGTTATATATTCCTGTATTTCAGCAGTTTTGTTGTTTTTTTCTAACGATTTCTGGACTATTTTGGCCATACTGACAAAGTTTTTCAGCTTTGTCTGTCAGTTCTTATTTCAAAGATTTTCTAGATAGATAAGATCAAATGGGATTATCCAACCTAGCTTCATGTAGGCTATTTGAGCTTTCTCAATTATCCTGATACTAAATGAAAGGTAACATATGCATTCCAATTTTGCAATGGAGCTGTCAGGTGCTGAAGAATCTGCCACTTTTGCTGGTATTTCTCTCCATTTTTCTAATAATTCATTATAAGCAGTGTATCCCCTGATCCTAAAATGAAGTGATTTGGCTCCAACTCCAAGCCTCATTTCTTACTTTGATTACTCAGCTTTCCCTGGTAATTATCATTCTACATTTATTTCCCAGGAAGACACTGTAATCAGATTAATTTCTCCTCTTTTTTTCTGATAACCAGCAAAGTCCAAACTCCCTTAATTTCTCAGCAATAGATTGGCTCATTGGTGCTACATCCAAAAGTAAAAGTACTTTGCTACTCCTGTCTTTATAAATTAGCCAATTTTTGCACATAGAGACTTATACTCTACTGATTTTCCACTGGAACAGCTGGTTTTCCATCAGGACATAAGAGTCCTTTTTGGAATCATGCTTTCCTTGCATGTTCTGCATTCCTTGCTCTTCAATGCATAGCTTCATGTTTGGCTGTATTAAACACTTTGTTTAAGTTGGCCCAGCTTCCTAATTGGTGCAGTACTTTCTGTCATTAATTATCACACTGCCAATCTATGTGTCATCTGCTAATTTTATCAGTAGTGGAGCTGGTCAGAAATATTCCAGTTCAACAATGTTGTGTTGAAAAATACTGGTTCACAGAGTCTGAAATACTTCTTTTGAAACATCTCGAGTTCAATAAATTTTTGCCAACAGGTTTGCCCTGAGGTTGAAGACCCTGAAAACATCTGGAATTTATAGACAGCTCAAATCACTATCTCAGATAATTGAGTAGTAAACACTAGTTTTTAAAAGTTTGTTTAATTTGACAGAAAGATTTGACATCATTTGGGACTGGTTCAAAGCCCATTAGAGTCAGTGGGAATCTGTGTATTGATTTAATTTGCCATTGGAAAGGGGCTTTTTTTGTGTACATAATCCTCAGTTTTAATCACCCTCTTTGTATACATCTAGTTTCTTCCTGGCTGAAAAGTTCTCTACAAACAATAGTAGATCAGCAACAAAATCCACAGCTATATTTGAAAATGATCTGCTTAATTGTGCAGCATTGTAGAGGGCTATCAACTTTTTTTGGTTTATTCCTAAAGGAAAGAAAATCTCTCTTCCTTCCCTTCTTACCTTCTTCTCTCACGCAAGCACACAAATGGTTGTAAAAGATTGTAGAAGAAGGGAGGGGGAACAGGTTTTGAATAAAAACAAGGGACTGAACAAAGTTTTCCAGATCTTTGTATCATTGCTTCTATGGCTCATGTTAAAAAGCATTAAATTCACAGTGAGTTTAATTAAAATCACAGTAAGGAAGGAGGGAAAGGCACTGAACAGGTTAAACTCATTTTAACAACGAGGATTACTAACAATAAAATGCTACATCTAAAAATAAAAGGGAGCAGTGTAATATTCTTAATCCAGATGACAATATTTCTAACAAATCATGTCATTAGTGAGATGCAGGACAGTAAATCCTACCTTTCAGTTATTAGGAAGGCTATTCTTATTATCCTAGAAGCTAAAACGTTGAAATATGTTTTCTAAAGCAGCTCTTCTCCCTGTTTCCACAGCTTCATAATATTGTATATAATTACACTTGGATATTTTTAGTATTTCATCTTAGGTATTCACATCTGACTCTCCACATTTTCTTCCCAGTGAGAATGTATTCAGCAACTGGTATGATGTTGTTAGGATTTTTATAGAAATGTGTGATTCCTGTAGCAGAAGAGGTATCTGTGTGATGAGCAACAGGAGAATTATGTTCCCAGAAGAAATGCAAGAGTCATTTTCTCCAAATGAGAAACTGCAAAGAAAATGTGTCCAACTGAACATAAAAGAATTATCTGTCATAAACAGTCATTATTCCTGGGGGAAGATGAAGGGAAAGGACAGGGGCAAGCGTGTTCTGCTATTAAAAAGCCACATATCTCTGGTGAAAAATCAACCTGCAAATCATACCTGGTGCCACTTTTTATTAGCCTCATTCAGATAAGGGCTTATCCTTTCAAATGATGTGCACTACCAACAGTTTTGTAGTTCATAAGCTTCCTCATACAATGGTGAGTGTAAATCTAGACAGCTATGGTAGCTCAGCATTCTCACTGCAGTCATTTTCCAGTTTGACAGGCTATGAGGGAGCATATAAAGCAGCAAAGGAAATGCAAGACATCTGTAACAAAACCAGTGAACATGCTATTGATTTGTTTCCCTTGCTAGTGTGGTCCTGGCATTGGTCTCTTTCTCCAGAGAAATGAGTTAAAGAAACAAGTCCAGTAGAGAACATGGAATTTTACTTCCATTCATCTTCCTTATTTTGCAAGCACCACATTCTGCAAATCCCATGCCAGTAAAGCTCTTGGATCAGTCCTCAAATTCTTCTGGATCCTTAAGGGAGGAGATGTCAGAGCTGGCCAAGAATCTAAGTGGAAACTGATGACAGAAGCTGACATTAATCAGCTCCACAGTATGTTCTGCCCAGCAGGTTTCTTCCAATAAATCAAAGGCCTTCAGATCCAAAGGGCACTTAACCATTAGAGAGCAAATGTTCACTGTGGTCTGTAGCAACTAAATATGATGAATTTAATATTGATTTTCACATATAACTCCATCCACATAGTGTGTTTGTGTGATATTACACGTAGATATACTGGGCCAAATTCTCAGCTGGGGGAAAGAAAGCACAACTCCAGTGATTTTACTAATTTATATGAAGTGAAGGTTTAATCCAATTTATATGAATAGAAAGAAATGGTGATAGGTTTTTGTTTGTTTGTTTGTTTTTTGGTTTTACTTTCTTGTTACTTTTTGTATGTGTATGATATATGTGTATTTGTACGATGTGAAAACAAAAACAGTTTTGCAAGATTTTGTACCACTGTTGTGATGTTTCCTCATGGTGAGCACATAGAAGTGTTAAAGGTGGTAAAGTTAGCCAAGTGAAACACTTATGTCCAAGTCACTTGCCAGCACAAGTATGAATCCATAGTTACTCACAGTAGTAATTCTAATTGCTTCTGTGACTAACACTCACCAATGACAAGAGGGACTCAGCAGTCTCAAAAATCATTAGGCTCCCATTTGATTTGTTTATTTATGTCAGAGACAGATAGGCAGGGTATTCTCTGGAAAAGGATGACAAAAAATGCTCTCTTTGATAAAGGAATTTCTAACCTAGGAAAAATGCTTTACATTGCATTCATTGCACTGGTAGGAATCTTCTTTGCCTATGGATGATGGACATGGACAGAAGCTGGTTAGCTAGAGATCACTGATTCATGATCCTGTGGTGAAATGCAAGGATATGCTAGAGCTTTTCAGAACATCTGAGTGGTTTAGGAGATTTGTGCCTGCTGATTTTACCAAGCCACAAGGCTTAAAAATACTTAATACATACTTAAACACAGGACCTGGGCATATGTTATTTGAAAACTCTTCCCCACAAAAATGTGGTTCTTCAAAACTCCTCAGACTATCCCAATTTGGGACTACCATGACTAGGCCTAAACGCAAGGATCAAATATACCTCATCAGATGATTGAATAACACACTCTCTGCAAACACTGTGCTTATAACCTTAATATGACTTTAATATATATTCCCTGCAGACCAGAAACAGAAGCAGATACAAAATATAGTGATTAGTAAATTACAGAAAAAAATTAACCTGATCATATTTTTTTTTACATGCATCTATAAGAATGAACTTAGATGGCAAATTGTGCATTCTTCCTCTTTCTCAGACCTCCTCCATAAGTTCATAAGAAGTTTCTATCACATTAACAAGATCTGGGCAAACAGCTACATTTAAAACATAAAATATAGTGTGTGAATAGATGAAGTTCTCTTTAAATGTAAATATTATTTCACATCAGTACCTGCCATAAGTGCTGATTTAATTTCCTAAAGTTTATATGAAAAAGTCCATGAATTACTGTTGTTAACTTCAGTGATGCTGTAATATCAGCTGTTGATGTGAGACAAGTGACATTTCAAGTGTGAGGTCTTCTGGAAAGCCATGATATTTCTTCCTATTGCACTTAACTTTCTGTTCATTGACCTTGCTTGCCAAAATATTCAGGCTACCTGGAGCACGCAAAAATCTTGAAAGGGAAAGAGCAGCGTTAAGACATTTGAAAGGACTTAATTTCATACTGAGAGCAGGAAAATTTGGAAATCTCAAAAAATTTCACAATATGAGAAAATCCCTTTATCACAAAGCTGTTGTTGAGCTGTTAACTGCAATGTGGCAAATAATCTGGCACAAGCAGTACGATATAAACTATCTTCAGGCAGTCAGAACACTAGATTAGTAGTGATCAACTATACTATACAACTGTGGGACAAATTTATAAGCCTAGCCAAGTGAATTGCTGCTCACCTCCTTTAACATTACTTTTCCCACAGACACATTAGCATTTTTGTGACAGAAGGAAGTCATTTCTCATCTCACATTATTGTGTCAACAATGTAGAATGAGAAGGATCTTTTCATCTCAAATGTGTTTATTACTTAAATACAAACAATAAATACTCTGCTTATATAATCTTAGCTGTGATTAGTGACTGTTCATTTTCTTAGTCTAAAACTATGCATGCTTCTCCTACCATCTGCAAAGATGGCAATGGGCAGGCAGGAACACTGAGAATCTGACTAAGCACAAACCCATCTACTGGGAAGGGAGAAAGGATGAAAAAATCAGAGCCTAGCCTAGGATTTGGGTCTCTAAGACAGCCTGTTGGAGAACAGACTTCCTCATGTTCTCCTCCTCTCCACAACCCTTGCATAAGTTTGGACTTTTTTCTTTTAAGTTTTGATAGAAGGTACAGAACTAGACAGTTTTCAATAGTGTCTACAGGTTTGTTTCAACAGTGTCTGCAGGTCTGCCAGCTAGCACAGAAGCAAAATGAACAAATTGTCCTGATAATCAATCTGTAGAAGTTATTGGGAAGAGAGATTTGGAAGGAAATGACTTACGTATTTGGGCAGTTTTTTGCCTTATTCTGTTAATAACTTAAGCCTGTTCAGATTCAGAAAGAAAGGCAAGCTAAATGAATTGTTAGAGTTTTTGAATGATTTTTTTATAAGGACATGGCAAATCAAAAATGGAGCCAGTTGTAACATTATAGTGTGTGCAAGAAGAGCATAAACTCCTTATTCAATCAGGAATTGTACACTCAGCTTTGGAAAAAGTTCCATATTTTTTAGTATATTATTATGCCTTTGTTGTACTTCATATATTGCTAAATGGGAGGTCATGAGGTGTGGAGAGTGTCAAGGGAGCAATGCAGGTGGTAGCTGGCTCACAGCTCTGGAACATCGCCCATCCAGAGGCAAGAAATTTGTTCCAGATTCAAACTCCTCAGTCTGAATGATTGCCATCTTAGGTGTTGTATCTTATCAATGGAGCTTGATGAGAATCACTGGGAATGAACAACAGTTCATTCATAATGCTATTTGAATCTGGACATTAGGAGTTAATCTTTCTACTCTAACAATCTAAGGAGATAGAATGGCCACCGAGCTAGCACAGACCCCTTAGCAGGCTAAAGGGCCAATCCAGAAATTGGTCCTTTTTAAATAGAATTGCTAGACTATGAGAAGAGCTTACATATCTGCATGCATATATATATATATTTTCTATAGTATTGCAATATGGTGGATTTCTGTAAAAGTCTGAGCTCTCAGCTACATTTTATTACTTTCTTTATGAATGATTTATTACATGATTTTGTACCTGGGATGGTCTAGAAGGTTATTTAGTTCTTATGAAGCAGATGGAAAACATTACATTGAACAAAGGCTGGCACTAGCTTTTGTTTTGTGCAATCCTGGAGCCAATTTATGTGTTAAGCTGAAAGATTCTAAAAGCAGAGGACACAGACACAGAGGCCACCTTCAGTCCATGTGCAGGCAGCTATATTACCACTTATCATGACCATTCAGTCAGTTAGATCAATCTTTTCTGCCTGTTCTCTTCTCTTATGCTCTTTTATTGCATCAGATGTTGCATTTTATTTTGTTTATTTAGTCCCAAAGCAGTTATTTATGCACTTTAAGGAGAAGGAATTTGGGGAATGGGCATGAGACAGGAGGAACCAAGGCTCAGAGGCTCTGTTGCCTGTACTACCACAGGCTTACTACGTGACTTTGTTCAAGTTAGTTAAGCTCTCTGTGCCTTAGTTCACCATCTGTTAGATTGAGAACATAGTTGTTCCCTGCTTCACAGAAACATTGCAAAGCATTTGAGATTATGAAGTGTTCTGATACTCACAGCGGGACCAGTAATTTAGAACTAATGAACAAAGGAACATAGAAACTGAGACGGCTGTTTAGATAGGATTTAGGTGCCTAAATCAAAGAGTATGTTTGATAAAAAAGAAAAGTCTATATAATATCATGGGGCCATAGGGATTTTCATGTTTGCCAGTAAACTTACTCGGCCACATGTATTGCTATCACTGGTATGCTCAGAGCTAACACTGTCTTGAGATGAGTAGTTTATCATTTAGCTCCTATTTGTAACCATATGGAATTCAGAGATTAGGCTGATTACCCTGAAATGTGAGAAACCTACCACAAAAATGACAACACTGGCTGCAGGCCGCAATACAACCATCAGAATACTTAGCTAGTGGAACCCGGGTTTTATATCCTATCTCAAGATTAGTTTAACTGTAACAGAAGCAGAAAATGTAAATGTAAGTACTTCTCAGTTTGCTAATCTTAGGCAAATTTTCACAAAAAAAAATCAAATGAACCAATGAACCAACCAACTAATCAAACAAACAAATACATAAAAAAACCTCAAAAACCAAGGAGCTATTAGTTAAGGAAAGAGGCAATGTTTTAGGCAAATCCCTCCCTTCAGTGTTGTCCTTTAGTAACCTATTTTTTAGTGTCTTTCCCTCACCCCCATCCATTATACCAAGATGAGGATACAGCTCTCGCAGTGAAATTTGTAGTGCTGAGCTGATATCTAAGTCCCTTTGCTCAATTAGACCTTGATTTTAAGAACCTTAATAATTTCAAAGGGCTAAAGTAAAGCCTGACCTTAAACACTATAATAGTTTTGGAACATTTATTTTACCAGCACTTCATAAACTTTATTTATGTGAGTTGCTATGACATGAGTTCCTTTATCTTTAAATACTTCTCACAATAGCATTGCCCACTGCAGTGAAACATGTTTCAGCCTTCAAATCTTATACACTAACAATCCTGTTAGCCCAAATATGGCAAGATATTCCATTAATTTGTTCTTTTCCTCATATGCTCCATAAGTGGCTTCAGCCTGTTATGGCTCAGAACTGGCTGTAAAGCTATATGAACTCTGCTCTCAGTTGTTTAACCAAGATAATGTGTTACCTTGGGGAAGTCCCCTTTCTTAGACACATATGAAGTCAATGAACATAATACAAATACAAAAACACTAAGAAGAGATAAGTGCTTCTGGTGGCCTGAGGAAGGAAGTCTTCTCTTTCAAAGCTACGTCTCTGGCATGAGACAAATAGAATCTCCTCAAAATAGTTTTTGAAAGCATTTATGTCTTTCTCGTATCTATTTGGGAATTTATCTCAGAAACTTTATCAGGCTAATTTGTTAAGCATCTGCAAATTAAGGAAGATATACCACCATTCCCATGAGATAAGAAGCTCTAGGGGAAAAATAAACTGCTCATTACTTGCTTTGAAGAGGCAAGCAAATCAATCCTTTCATAAGCTAAGGGTGATGGTTTCCTTGAATGCAAGAGTCTACTGCAATTTTATATCCACAAGGATATCATAGAATCATAGAATGCTTAAGGTTTGAAGGAACCTTAGAGGTCATCTAGTCCAATCCCCCTGCACACTCAGGGTCACCTAGAGCACATGGCTCAGGACTGCATCCAAGCGGGTTTTAAAGATCTCCAAAGAAGGAGACTCCACAACCTCTCTGGGCAGCTGGTTCCAGGGCTGTCACCCTCACAGTGAAGAAATGCTTCCTTAACTTCCTGTGGAACTTTTGGTGCCTCAGCTTGTGGCTGTTTCCTCTAGTCCTATCACTGTCTACCACTGAAAAGAGGCCGCCCTCCTCCTTCCCACTCCCTCCCTTGGACAAGCAGGGCATCAGTATGCTAGTAGGCTGATTTTCATCCTAATCAACTAGTATCTGTCTTTCTAATAAATCAGCTTCAAATTTAGCAGATAGGAATTTCTATCTATAAATTAAATTTAGCACAAAAATCTTCTAACATATATATCTATGGAATATTTGGTAATGGAAAAAAAAAACTACTAGAAACTGAAGGATGAAAATGATAACAAATGGACAGGAAAAGAAAGAAATGATGAAATGGTATTGGGATTAAATGTCATTATAGCTCAGTAAACAGCGCTGCGAATATACAAGGTGCCTGCCTGGCACATAGCAAAGAAAAGTTATTCCTAAATGCAGAAGAGAGTTAGTAATCTAGTTTCATATATGCTTGTGGAAACTCCTAAAAAAGCATGTGGTTGTAAGAAAAAGAACAATTCATATGTTGGAGTATAATAGCACCATACTTATGACACAGAATAAAATGGAGTGGCAATGCCAAAGAAACTTTCTAAATGTCTTTCTTTTGGACCCTTTTGCTAATGCAAACCTTCAAATGTCATAGTATCTTTTCACTTTTTTCATGACTTGAGACATGGATATGCAGTTTCTCCCACTCTGCAGTTCCATGAATGTGCCGTATAATCTGACATACATCAAGAGAATGAAGGTGAATTGCAATATGAGGTCAGTGACACGGTAAAGATCAGTAAAGAGCACACCAGACATCTGCATTCACAGCTCTGGGTGAACTTCAGCCAACCTGAATTTTGTTCAAATTCACACAAAATGTATTTTACTATGGTTTGGATACAAGAAAATTAGTAAAAGTAGGGCATTTCCGTGACTTGAACTCAAAGCTTAAAGTGAAATTTGGAGCATGTGAACCTTTGCAGCTTGAAACCAAAGAAAATGTTTGCATGAACCCTTGCTAAGCAAGCCTGCTGTGTTTCAGAGAAGCTATAATAAAAAACACACTGCCATGAATCACTGAAGATTCTGTACTTTGACTTGGTAAATTTATGCAATTTCCATGAGAGTCCTGTTTAAGAGTTCATTTTTCTCTGAGCTTCGAGACAAATCATGAAATTGTTGACGAGTTTTGGTAAGCTCTTACCAAGCCTAATTCTGCTAAAGTCACAGGGAGATTTGATTGAATAGAGAGTGAACTAAAGCTGTCAGGGTAGACTTTGATACAGTAGCCGGAATTCATACAATTTATTTCTGAGAGCTTGAATGAATATATTTCCATTAATATATATTAAATGCAAACTAATTAAATAAAAGTATATTCAAAATTTGATGAAAGACCAAATTTATGTTGCTCTCCCTTCTCTCAGTCTTTTTTTTTTTTAAACAACTTGCTTCATTTAGTGTCAGAACTGCTCTACACAAGCTCTGGGTAAGTAATGAAGCTATTTTCACCTGGGCAATCTCTACCCTTTTTTTAGATGTCAGATGTGTAATGAACAGGATGTGTTTTCCATATAGTGAAAATCTTAAATCAGCTGCCTAACTGCTGCTGACTCAATGTAGGATATGTACTAAACCAGTACTGTAAGACCCATACTGAGGGCACAAGTCTGCCTCAGCTTTGCCTTGACTCCATGAAAGGACATCTGGGTTTGCATCATCTCTCACTTCCAAGCCTGACCACAAAGAAGAGACCCAGATGAGATGAGGCCCAGGATTACATAGCATGTTGCAGAATGCACCAATTTGACAATTTAGAATCATAGAAGTTGGAAAAGACTTTGAAGATCATCAAGTCCACATGACAGCTTCCCTCCTCTAATTCCTTGCCCCAAAGTTTCTTGTGCAGTAATTTCTTCTTAGCCTCAAATTCTAATCCCTGTTCAGATCAGAGATCTATAACCTCCTTCTCTGCACCTTCTCACATCTTCTTTAAGCTGTAGATTTCTTCTTAGTGGCTAACCAGCTTTCAGATCTGTTCCCAATTCCTACATCATAGTTTAATCTGCTTTCTGGGTCAGTTCCAGTCACATTTCACTCCACCACTCATCCCAATTTCCACGGCTTCTTTTTTTTTCATATCCTACTGTCATCCACTTTATTCTGACTTTTGTGTTTGTATAACTCAAAATCACGTAATTGAAGGCCCTCTCTTCCACTCTGCCTTGTTGCCACCTGCAAAAGCACAGCAGCTTTTCCACTTTTCCAACTTTCTAGTGGCTAAAAACCACTTGGGAGCAGCCACAGGGATGGGAGAAGGGGAAAGAAGGTTTTGCCTTTCTAGCTATGGGGAAGAACATAATTAGTTATTCTGTAGGGATGGCTCATTTCAGTGCAAGCTGAAGTGTTCAAGCATACTTGGTAAGTGTAGAATCTCTGGAGATCCTAGGAGCTAGAAGTGAAGATATTGCTACTGAGAATGTGTTAACTGATTTTGTTGTTGTTGCTATTCTTTTTCCAAAGAGTTCATCATTTGGGAAAATGTGGGCTGATTCTCCAGAGCTCAGCAAAGACTTCACAGATGTATAGACCATGCCTCTTCTATTTCCAACCTCCCCTGTGTAAAGCACAAGGAAGCTCATGCTACTTAAACAAAACAATAAGCAGAAGTTATTAATTTTTAAAAATCTTTTTGTGTGGTTTTTTTTTGGTTTAGTTTTTTTTCCAGCTTACACTTCAAAATGCATGAACTGATTTGATTGACAGCTAGAAAATAAGCCTGAAGCAGGCAAGTTATGGAAAATTTCATTCCAAACAATTAACACTCTGGCAAAGATATAAGCAGCTGAAAATTTGGTAAATAATTGTACATATCAGAAAACCTGAATAATATGGAGTGCTACCAGCCAGACCTATAATTAGAACTGGGCAGGAGTTTGTTTTCCCAGGGCCTTCAAATTTTTTTTCAGTTGATCGTTGGCAAAAACTCAACAACTTTTGAAGTTTTCATGGAAAAGAGAGAACAAGCTCACTGCTATTTACATGATGATGAGAGAATTCACAATCATCCTCCATTTTTCAACCGTATAAGATTGCATGATGGTATTTCCTTCCTTCCTTCCTTCCTTCCTTCCTTCCTTCCTTCCTCCCTTCCTCCCTTCCTCCCTTCCTCCCTTCCTCCCT
>JAUBOD010001115.1:527180-537825 GCA_032353885.1 Nothura maculosa | reverse complement strand
CCTTCCTCCCTTCCTCCCTTCCTCCCTTCCTCCCTTCCTCCCTTCCTTCCTCTCTTCCTCTCTTCCTCTCTTCCTTCCTCCTTTTCCTCTCTTCCTTCCCTCCTCCCTTCCCTCCTCCCCTCCTCCCTTCCTTCCTCCCTTCCCTCCTCCCTTCCCTCCTCCCTTCCTCCCTCCCTTCCTCCCTCTCTTCCTTCCTTCCTTCCTTCCTTGTACAGCTGCTTCATTCTGTATACTCTCTTCAGTGACCCAGAGAAAGCCTCTAAACCTCAACAGCAAAAGATTTATTATCTCATCCTCATGAAGTTCAATGCTTTAATACCTCCAAACCTTAATGTCTACTCCAATTATCAAATGGACTCTCTGGTATGCTAAGAATCTCTTGTCTGAGTGAGACTAATCATGAAAGAAGTAAAAGTTCCCAAGCTTCTCTTCTCACTTGGAAGACGGGAATTTTAGTTTTGTTGTTGTTGTTCATTTTAACTAGAAATTTTATTCAGAAGGAAATCTTATTTAAGCTATTTTTGCCCAATCTGCAAATTCAGTCTCTGACAGATCAAAACTGTTCCAGAAGTATTTGCGAAATAATTTCTGGAAGCCACTGGAAAACAAAAAATGGTCTTCTGAAATCTGTATGTATGGTGTCAGAGAGATTAGTATAACTGCTATCATATCTTCATTGGCACCACACACACATTATTGCCTTGACAGAGATAATTCAGTTGCTTTTTGTTGTTGTTATTTTATGTGCCTGAGTTTTATGAAGTTTAAGTTAATCGGTAACAGTGAAGTAATACCTATGAAACCTTAAAGGGCCAGTCAATGTTCCATATTTTGTCAGAATGCTATAGATACATGAATGAATTGCTGGTGAAAAAGAAACTGTGAAAATAGCAACTTTCACTATTGACACCATTGACACCTCCCAGCACTCCATGTGGTTTAGCCTGCCTGTCTTTTTCTGTAAGGTATTCAATTGAATAAACACAGCACCAGTGCCCAGCATACATTCGATATTTCTTTTTTCTGTATCTCACTGTAAGTATACCAATAAAGCCAATGCCATTAGAACTGATAACAGGAAAAAAACATACTCAGAAATCAGAAAGACTCCATTGTACAGAAACTGAGATATAACTATGAGCTTATTAGTGGTCCGATATGTAATAAAGCTTTCTCCTCAGGGGAACCTAAGAAAAGAGTCACATTAGTTGGACAAGCTTCATAGTGTCGTGAGTCTTTTCAGAAGCAATTATGACCATTTTATTTTTTCTCGTTGCTTTAACTTGGTGCAAGACATTGAATGATTTCTATAATATCAGGGGAAGCTGGAAGCTCTGACATTTTGGGTTTAGAGAGTACATTGCTGACATCTGGTGGAAATACAGCTTAAAACTGTAAAATTTTAAAATGATATTATTATTAAAGAATAATTTCTTTTATTTGAGATTATTTACTTGAGCTTAGAAGAACAGAACTGCAGAAAAGTGAAAGATGGGAACGTACAATTTGCGAAAGCTAGTAAAGAGAATCCCGTTTGCTGGTCTGAGGTTGTAGGTCTGCATTCTTTATGTTTTCCCAATAAACTTTTTCCCAATTCTTGAGTGAACCTCAGAATAAAGTATGTGTGAAGTATCAAAAAAAAAAAGGAATTATTCTCCAATTATATCTAAAATATTTATAGACCAGTTTACAAATATCAGCAATATGGATATAAGCAAACAAACATATCCTATTTATGCTGTAATTCAGTGCTAATGCACTTAGCAAAGGGAGACTAATTTCTTACTTCCTTATAAATTTTTAATAATTACTGATGCAAACACATACAAAACCCTCCTAATAAATTATTCTGTTGCCTCCAACCATAAACTTCAGGAGGAAAATACATATTTTCTCAAGCATTCACTTGTGTTTTATGCTGACAAAGTAAAACCAATTTTCTACTTCCACAAATTGAGAAAGAATGGTCTTCTCCCTGACCATTATCTCTCCTGAATAAAAATCTCAAAATAATGCTTAATGGAAAATACTTGACATGGTACTTTTTATTTACAGGAAAAGGAGTATAGATTTTTTAGATGTTTCTAATAAGATACTTCTTAGCAAATTCAAGTTCTTTGTAGTTCTAAATCTCATGAAAACTGAAAAGATCAACAATTTTACTTATGTATAGCTATTTACTATGAAAAACACTACATCAAGTGTTCTGCCTCAGAAGTAGATCATAAAAGAATTTCCACCCAGATTTGATCTTCATTTTAAGGAACTGGATTTTTTCAGCCATTTTTGGGTATATCTTCATATGCCTCTTCAAGGAACTTAGAGTGCCAGCCAGGGGTGTTTATAGCCTTATTTAGCATGAACTGGTTGTCTGCCAGATTCATGAAGCAGTTGAAGTTGTGCTGGAATTACAGAAGCTGTGATATATTTAAAATTATCTTTTGATTGTCATTTAATGGTCAAAGAAAACAATATAATCAACACGGGAACAAAACAGTTCTCTGTTGTGAGACTTTGGTATTTCACAATACTGATGATAGATGTTACCAGGGAGCCTCGCTCACAGCAGGGCAGGATGCAGGCGAAGAACGAACTCAGAATCTGCTGCCAGAAATAAGGCAGCAGGTGGACAAATCTCTGTATAATGATCCCTGAAGGTCTAGGACTCAAGTAGAAGTGCTGGAGAATCGTTCTTCTTCAACACAAAGACAGTCTGCTAAACACTGTTATTCTTCACGATGAATGAAAGCATAGAGGAGTCAGTGAGCTGAATTTGACATTGCAAAAATCAAGCTGCAATGAACGTCTCTGGTGCAGTCCTTCTGGAGCCAATTGAATGTTGCTGGGAGAGGATCTGGCTAAATAAATTTGGAGGGAAGGTTAAACATTCTTCTTTTATTACCCTACCCTGCACCGTTACAGGGTCCTTTCACTTGGCTAGCATAAAATCAGTTCTGATGCTAAAATAATTAGAATATTAGTGTTTTTGCTGTTGCAATATGAGTAGTTCATGACATATGTCTCTGTGGAAACCTTTTGCATATGTTAGGTATGTCTGTCAGCCATATTTCTATCCAATTTTCTGTGCTATTTTTAATATAATTTTAGCCTTTTTATATATGGTTGCTCTATGCCCCTGCCAAAATGGTATATTACAGGTTATACAGTCAGCAATACCTAGAGCTAAACTTGCCAAGAATCTTCTATTGTATAATACCATTTCCAGTTACTCACAGCCTTTCTGAATCACAATGGTATGGTTCAAAAATGCCTCACATGTTTCTCAACTTGATCTTATTTTTCATTATATTAGCAAAAATAATTCATTTTTTTCTAAGAACAAAGTCAAGTAAAAGGGGTTCAGAATATTCCTCACATCAGCCCCCTGCTTTCATTATACTGCTTTGATGAATCATCATTCAGGCCCCCATTCCCTCAAGAATGGTTGATTACCTTCCAAACCATCAACAGACCTGAGCCCCAAGCATCATCTTTTTCTCAGATCTCAGTGTGGAACTAAAACAGCGCATATTCTCTCCGTATAGACTCTCTGAGAATTTTTCCTCTTGCTAATCAGACAAATAGAAGTTTTTTTTTCCTACTCTCAATGTCTTTCACCTCCATAGTAGAAGAATTCTTTTCTTGGGCCGGAATGATATTGCTCCACAATTACCTATTCAGATTTCTCCAAAGACCATTTGCCTATTACTTGTTGTGCCCTATTTACACACTCCTATCAACCGATTTTCTCAGTAGTTTCATATTTTAATTTGAAGGTCCTGAGATTTTAAAGCAGATTATAGAGACATTTAACGGAACCGAGCACTTTTTTTTCTTGTGTGTAGGAATATTTTATTTGTAGTAAACTTGTTGTGATTGGTCTGAAACTGTTCAAGAAGCACTTCACTAACTGAGTTGCGGTAAGTGACCAGTATTAAACCAGACCAGAATTAAAATTCTGGTATTACAGAAAATTATTTTCTGTAATAATTTTAGTATCTAGTAGAAAATGGAGAGAAAGTCTGAGAAAGAGAGGTATTTCTATTCCCATAACCATACTCCAAGAGGAGGAAAGAAGGGACTGTACAGTTGCAGTGAGTACGGTTTTCAGGAAAATCACTCAGATTACAAAGTTTGATGTAAAGTTACAAGGATCCATGAAATTTACAGAATCTCTCATCTCAGATATAATGATTTAACATTTTATAAATAAATAAAGTCCTGTCATGAAACTGATATCTCCTCCATATATGTGTGGATTAAAGCAAAATTCTACCTGTTGATGGAAAGCAGAAGCTTTTATTGATCAGTAGGAAACTAAAGAGCTCTTTTTAAACTCATGCAGTTACAGAGGAAGAGCTAGAATAGACCCTGAAAACCTGACAGAACTCAGCTCCATTCTGAGTTGCTTTCAGACATGACAACACCAAAGCTCATAAATATATCCCCATAAAATCCATTTGGATTAATAAATGAATATACAAAAGATACATTTTTTGTTATATTGCTAAAGTAATGATATCAAGATACCTATGGAGTCACTTGCAACTTGAGTTCTACTATAAATATATATTCCAAATAAGGGATTTCACTCAAATATCCATTTGCATCAACAATTTAACTTCATATCACCTCAACTTGCTGAAAATGAAACTCAAAGCATGCTTAATAAACAGGCCTTTTTGCCATACAACAAACTACAATCTGGAGAAAAAATAAATAGATATTGGTAGCTGGTTATTGCCCAGTTTCATCCTTTCTCAGCAGTTGCTCCATGAACTTAAAATATCAGACCAAGTAAATGAGGAAAATGGTGAACAGATAGAGGGGAGTTTTCCATTCACCAGTTCATGATAAGACCAACTCTTCACTCGAAAATAGTTCAGGATTTGAATACCTACATTCTGTTTACAGAATATCCATAATATTTTTAAAAATCATGAGGATTTAGATTTATGTGACGTTCAATTGATTTATCTAGATGTATCTTTGTTAAAGTGATGCAGTGCCTTGAACTGTTGAAGCGCCCTATTAAAAATGATCACATCATCTATTCACAGTGGCATTGTGAATTATGTTTGTGGGTCACGATTCCAAATCATGACACTATTCTTCTTCTATCTGTTGCATTGGCATATGATTCTTGGAAAATGTAAAAGCATGGCACTATTCCTCCAGTTCACACTCCAGTTTCCATTTAGAGAAATGTCAACAGCAAGTAAAAAATGTGTGAATTATAGCAGAGCCAATAAGAAAAATATTTATTTTTCACTCTTTGATATCACAATTTGCAATAATATATTTTAATCAATAACTAATTGTGATAGTATTGGTAGAGAAAGGGGAAGCTGTAAAAATAGGCTTACTTATAGACCAAAAATAAAATGAAAACTTGCTGAGAATGGTCCATATAAAGACCAAAAAAGCAAGAACCAAACCACTGTGTTATACACTTAAGTCAAAATAAGACAAATTTAAATCTTATCATATTAGTATAATATTTAAAAAGTCAGTGAACCCATTAAATTCAGCACAGTTAATAAATAGCAGCTAGATAGCAAGATGCAAAAGCTATGTATGTAGTCTTGAGGTAGAAATGAAAAGGCTAAGTTTGTTTGTACAGCTCCTTTTAATTTAAAAAGCTCTATGTTGTGCCAATCATTGTCAGTGATACCACAGCAGTAATCATTAAAAAGCTCGTAATTGAGAAACATCAAACGAGATTATCTAAAGCAAAGCGACTTTCTCAGACCAAAGTCTGACTCTTGTTGCAGTGACAAGTTAAATAACACTCAGATCAGAGAAAAATAGAAAACATAAGATTTCCAGACTGTTGAAGAAAATAAGGTTCTAAATATGACAATGAGCAGTATTAGGAAACATTATAGGTGGCATTATTAGAGCAGTTGGGAAACTGAAGGAAGCAGATGATTGATACTTCAAGGTTATCAGAAATGAAGACAAGGATTTGACATAATGAATGACATAAAAAAGCTAGGCTGAAGAGAAATGCAAATTATTAAAATGAGAAATAAACTTTGAAAGATATGACAGCAATCAAGGAAGATTTGGAGACGACAGATTAGAAAAATAAAACAACGCAAAAGAAAAAGAATCAAGGAAGGTGGAAGACAGAAAACAAGCATTATTAGTAAAAAGAGAAACATCAAAAGTAAGAAAATATTACAGTAAGGCCAGCTATGATGCCATTCTCAGAAGCAACATGTACCATCTCTTCTGAGAATACCCGCCAGGAAAGACACAAGTCCTAGAAAAACAGAAAGTTTTTAAAATACATCAGTTTTGTGATGAGAATTTAATACTTATGTGCCATATTGCCTCAGAGTGGACATTACATACTCATCCTCCTTCTTTTTGCTTGTGCTTATTTCTGGTGGCTGTCAAAGTGGAACTTACAGTTTACATAGCCTGTTTGGGCAGCAGTCCTCTCTTAATAAATTGTCTGAAGTTCTATCTGACATATTGCCAAAGGATATTTTCCTTCAGGTCTTCCCTGAAAAGCAGCTGTGAATACAATAGATAATGGTTGGACTTTTCACCTATGTAACCCTAGCATATGACATATGGCACAGACTTTTCTAAAAGCTTTCTTGTCATGGCTTTTGGTCAGATAGTGGCTCATGATGCAAGTGTCCAGCAAAATAAATAAAGAGGCAGAGGAGATTGTTAGGCAATAACAGTTGAAGATAAGAGATTTTCTTTCAGTTTCTTTTTTTTCTGATTAATAGCTATTATACAACTCCCTTAATTAGCTGAAGCATATATGAAAGATGCATGCAGACTTCTGATACTATAGGACCAGTATGAGCAACTTTCTTAGTTCCTATATCAATCTTTATTTATTATCTCTCAGACAGATCTTAAACATGTTGTTTTTCAGGCTCAGACTGAGTCTCTGACAAAAAATTCTATAGTTTTTAATCAAATATTACTACAATATCTTCCCTGACTTTTACTCTGGGAATTAAGTTAGGAACCAGAAAGCAAAAACCCTTCATTTTTAAGGATGCTACATGAGATTTTACCTAAGCTGACTTCAGAAATATTCATTTTTGTATCGCAGCATGTTGTCAGGCTACTTGGAGCCAAATTTCCTATATAAGAAGCTGAAACTAAAGTTATTTTTAATAGTGTAAATTACTTAATCAGCTTTTGTTACCAAAAAAAAGCATCTTCAAAAAGTCTCAAGGGACTAAAATTAATTTCTGAGAAGCCTAACAACTCATCACTTCCCTGAGTATGAAACAACCCACTGATTCTTGAAGCACATTAGATCCTGAAATGGAACCAAGGCACCTGAGTCTTTCCCTTTCCCAGAAATAGTCTGCGAAAGCTTCTGATGAAGTGATTGTCTCATTGCCCATACAGTATCTACCCAGGCCCTGTCCAAGATCAAAATGTCCAGCAGCCTCCAGTACTGTATTAAGAATGATAACAGCAGGTTAAGGGAGGTTGCATCTTGAGTGCCGTGTTCAGTGTTAGGCTCACCAGTACAAGAAAGTCATGAACTTACTGAAACTGGTGAAATGAAAGACTGCAAAGATGATTAAGGGACTGGAACTTCTCTCATATGAGGAGAGAGTGAGAGAGACTCTTTAGCCTGGAGAAGAGAAGACTCAGAGGGTTCTGATGGATGTTTATAAATATCTGATAAGAGAGTCTCAAGAGGACACGGCCAGACTCTTCTCAGCAGTGCCCCATGACAGGACAAGAGGCAATGGGCACAAATGAAAACATGGGATTTTCTGTCTGAACCTAAGGAAAAACTTCTGTAGCTGGTCTGAAGCCTGTCATGGACATATGCCTGCAATAGCACACTGGAGTACATACAGTCTTTCCTAGTTTCAGAATGGTGCTTAGCATGATTTTGACTCACTCAGTTTGCAGGGTACAAGCAGCTCCTAATTCGGGAGTTTGAAGGGGCACATAAGTATTCCCATTGCTTATGCATTGACAATGGAAGTCACCACCACACTCCGAAGGTAAAAATGTTTAACAAGTACAGACATGTTCAGATGGTGCCTGCTGAGGCCAACAGGCAAAGAACAGACCACAATTGTCTTTACGAGCATAGCTATGCTCGTAATTACTAATACCTAGGTAACTAATAAATGTTGTCTAGATATAAAGAAGAGAAAATAAAATAGAGCACAGTATCCTTGCATTTGCAGAGTATTTCTTAACCAGATAGCTTGATTCAGTTCAAGATGCTGCAGATTTAAATTTGATATTGATATGTGCTGAAGCCAGCCAAGATGAGTAGTCTTTTCAAACAAATGACATTGGCTTTGAGTTATCACAGACTGATTATTTTAAAATAAATGGAAATTTAAATCATTTTCATTAACATTCTTAATTTAAAAATGGCAAATACTAATAGGCAGCAGAATCTGGATATCTAACTTGTCTAGAATTGAATTAAATGCTGCAATATAGAAGCCTTGAAGTCAAGAGTACAGAATTTCTCATGAATCTGTCTCAGGAAAAAGAAATAAAAGAAAGAAAGAAAACTTGCAGAAAGTAGTTCCAGATCTAACTAGATGAATAGACACAGAAAAAAGAAAAAGGATATTAGAAATGAGCAGGGTACCTACAGTGATCAGGGGAAAAATGACTGATCATCAAAGAAAACTGTTTTAGAGGTCAAAAAATGTGGAGATAAAGTGAGAATAACAAAGTCAAGCTGAGTTAGACCTTGCAAAGGATATTAAAACACAAAATAAAAGAGTCTACAGACATGTGAATAATAAGAAAAGAAAGGTGGCCACAATGTTGTAAGGATAGAATAGAAATTAACAATAAATCATTATCTCATCAAAAATTGAATTATGCTTTAGCTTAGATTTCAAGAAACTAAACAAATATTTTGATCATGGGAGAAAAAAGGACACAGTGCAGAGAAAAGTGATAAAATGGAAACCTGTATAGCCAACATGGAAGTAAAATTTAAGATGTGTGTGTAAAGTATACTCCAAAGGCAAAAAGAGAAAGAATGTATACCAAGGAGAGACTGGTAAACAAAGATTCAAGTGGAGCAGCAGGCATTCTTAATAAAATTATAAAGCTTGGGAATATCTAATCTTTGGAGGGATGCAGTAACACATAAAATAAAAAGACTGGAGTGAGAAATTGGTCAGAGCAGCCACGGTGCACTTAGATTTTATTTTGATAATCTATTATTATATATCTGTGTATATATAATATGTATAATTTATATATTATCTAAATCTACTAATATTTTAAAATATTGAATATTATATCATATATATTCAAAACAAAAGAGTTTATCTGAGGCAGGTCATGATAAGCATTGGGGTTTTTGGTGAAAATCAATGAATTTACAGAGAAAGGAATGAGACAAATGTAGTCTTTCTAGACATCAATAAAAACCTTTGACGTGGAGTCCTTGGGTGATTATTAGGACAGTCAAAGATGAGAATCAGATGAGAATCAGAATGATTTTGGTGGGAAAAGTGAGTTCTGCCAATGAAACCTTTTGGGTAAGCAGAGTTAGGAGACAGTGACTATGGAGAAGATTCAAAGTGACAGAAATAGGTGATTTTGAGAATTGTAGGAATGGGCTGGGATTCAACAATATCAAAATAACTACGGAGTAGTAGCAGTTTACAAAGCACTAATGCGATGCTAGGTGTAATACTCTGGTTCTGGTAACCCACACTGCCAAAAGATTCACAGATGCAGAAAAAGGCTACTGGTATAACCAGAGAACTGCTGGTTTATTTAATCTGTCATATGGGAACTTTTTCAGCCTGGTAAATTAAAAAGTTAGAAGCAACATTATTACAATCTATAAATACATCAGAGAAGTAAATACCATGGACAAAGAACAGTGATGTTGGCACAACAACAGAAAGGTATAAATTGGTCTCTGAATAAATTCAGTCTGGAAATCAAAAGAAGATTCTTATTTGCTACAGCAGTTATGTCCTAAGGGAGCTTTAGAACAGGAGCAGTGGGAACAGAAAACCAAACATTGTGAAAAGGGAATCTGAAGCGCTTTGGCACTTTATTTGCTTACAGCATTGGCAGACAGGTAGCCTGACCAGCAGCTCTTTTCGACATCATATTTAGCATCCTGCTAAATATATAAAAATATATATAGATATATATATCTATATATAAATATATAAATATATACTGAGATGCACGCATATATGTAGATCATATGAACCTACACATGTACCATATGTAGTTTATATGAACCTACACATGCACACATATTCACACACCTCCAAGGCAATTCCCGTATGTACTACATTATACTCGTGAATTCTGTAAAGCCCAGGAAAATGATATAAATAAGATAATTATTGGAATTATCAGAAATGATTAGTGTTTGTAAAAACCTAGAAAGATTTATGTGCTTGTAATCCCTAAGGAGAGGCAAGAAACTGAGAATGCAGGAAATACTTCTGGGCTCTGGTTTAGTCCCCAAAAGACAGAATGAAAATGCTGATGGGAGCCATTAGCTGTTAAGAAAAAGAGTATTAATTCATAATTGCCCTTGTCTATAGGCAATTTTCAATTTTAGCGTTGCCAGCAGGTCGAGGGAGGTGATTCTGCCCCTCTACTCAGCTCTGGTGAGGCCGCACTTGGAGTACTG
>JAUBOD010001115.1:491445-527080 GCA_032353885.1 Nothura maculosa | reverse complement strand
CGGGAAGGTTGGACTAGATGATCTCTAGAGGTCCCTTCCAACCTTGTAGATTCTGTGATTCTGTGATTCTGTGATTCAAAACACTAAGCTGTTTCTTGAATCAAACTAGACCAAAGTGCTTCAGAATTTTGCATGTTACCTTTAAAAACAGCTATTGGCATTACAGGAAACAAGAAAATCTAACTAGCAGGAGTAGAAAGGGAAATACAGAAAAGCAAACCATATCTGCTTTTTCTGTTCTAACCTAAAAGTTATTTGATACCCAATTGGATGCAGCTGCTATGTGATATAGGAAGAAATATCTCAGGAATAGTCTTGCTTGATCATTCCATTGCTCCCATGCACAAAGCAGAAATCAAAAGGATTGAGACTGGTAAATTAATGCCCAGTGTTATTTGCTATCAATGAGACTAACATCCACATAAAGCAATTCTCCTTTCCAAAACATGGCAACAACATCCAGAGTGATTTTTCAGAAGGTTCTCTAGCTCACTTCAGCTCCTAAACCTCTTCAGAAAATGTTTGGGAGAGTGCTGATTGACCTGGGTCAAAATCAAACCAAAGACTCTGTTAATAATTTAACAATATATATGACTGACTGACATTCGCTACCCCAGGAACGCTCTCTGGAATTGTTTAATTTATGAGTGCAGATATAATCAAGGGGGTACTGTTGCCCCTAATTCACTTGATCCCCTAGTAAATCTACCCCAGCAACAAAGACAATGTGGAGGCCAAATCAAAAATCCAGTATTAAATAATTTTCCCAACTGTTACTTAGAAAGATAAAACTTCTCTACAGTGCAGAAATAAGAAAATCATCTGGATCCAACATGCCAAGGAAATGCATCATATTGGAAACTTCAAGAGGCCTCTCTACAGATGTCTGACCAAAAGAGGTCAAATCATTCATAGCCTATACTGCTTGGATTAGGGACCTTGACTGATGAGAATATCCACAGCATATGTTGGAACTGAGGATCCTTGCAGACTTTCTTAATTCACGTTATGATTGCTGATGGATCTTAGAACATGGCTCTTTGGCTCGCATCCATACCCACAGGTACCCAAATGGGAATGGAATGGAATGGGACAGGCAAGCCTTTTTCTTTCTTTGTCGCAGAAGGTCAAGAACTGCAGGTAACAGGCCATGCATGGCTTTGTGCTAGTTACCACTGCAGGAATTGGCTCTGCTCACAGCAGTAGTGGCAATGGCAAAAGGGATCACAGGAAAGATGGGGACTCACAAACAAGTCTTTGCTTGCAACTGGTGCTCTTTTCTGTATTCCCATGCTGTGTAATGAGCACAAGGGCATCTGGAAGACAAAAATCTTCTAATGTTTCCAAAGTATGAACCTGACTCTTATTTTAGATGATATGAGAGCTGCCTTTTGTTGCAAACATTTTCAGTTTCACTGCAGAAGTGTATATATAATGGTATATAATCATTTTACAGCACTTTTATATAGATGGAATGACTATTTGCTACCACATATTTTTCAATTATTTAAGTAGCATTACCCTTTCAGAGATAACACAGTAGCAGATTTGCTGAATTTGTGGAAGAACAAGTCATTCCTGGCACCTAAATCTCTTTCTTTACAAGAGCGGAGGTCTTTACTATCACAAGCACTGTGAACACTATAGAATTTCTTGCTACATGGAGCAGAGAGCATATATCAAGGTTTTAACTAAAGATAAGCATAGCAGTCTTAAAAACACATGGCAAAGATCCATCTATGATGAAGCAGTTTCTCCTTTGTCATTCCCATACTTATCCCCATAAAGGAGGACATTTATTCATATTTATGTTTTATAGTTTTATAGTTTATTTATATTGTATTCCTTTGCCTAAGGCACACTACTATGTCCTTGTAACATAGTAGGATGCACATTTTCTCTGCAGGTTTTCTTTCTCTGCCCAATGAAAAGCTGTTTGTGTGGGCTTTTGTAGGCTGAGGAGATGTCTGGGTTTTCACTGGATGCTGGGAAGTAAAAGAGGCTCTCTACTCAGAATGCTTTGTCTGGGAAATTGCATACATAAAAAATAATCCATCTAAGCCACTTATCTTGTTTAATTATTTACTGGAAATAATAACAGAAAGATCAATGAGTAATGAACAGAGACATTAATATCAAGTACTTTCTGTCATTTCCAGCACTGTATCTCAGCTCAAGATGAAGGACAACTGAAAATCCCTGGGAATTGTAAGTTGTCCTCAATGCTGCTCCTAGGTAAGAAATACAGGAGATTCAAACATCTGGTGGTATTGCCTGGTTCTCAAGAAACCTTTAGGTTTCTGGTTTCTTGATGACTTTGGGCAAGATTTCATCTTTTTATTTCTTATATGATGTGTATACCCTATCATCAGATCTGTGAAATAAAGATAATAAGATTTTTGTTAAACAATTTTAGAATTATAAATGCAGATGACTAAAAATTGAAGATGACTATTTATTCATTAACATTACCACTTTTTTTTAAAAACAAAAAACTATAAAGATAGTTCCTGACAGAAAAAGTTTCTGGGATTAACTGACTTGATTAGTTCATTACACTGTTAGGTCATACAGGAGTCATTTTCCAGTGCTTGTAAAAGAAGGAGAAATATCTATGTTCTGGGTTGAAATCCATTTCTTGTTGAATAAAAATAGCTTTACACACAAAAGAAACAAACAAAAAAGCTTCATTCTGGTTCCTGACGAAAATGATTATATTAGAGTCGTTTTACA
Organism: Nothura maculosa; assembly: GCA_032353885.1. Lineage (NCBI taxonomy): Eukaryota > Metazoa > Chordata > Aves > Tinamiformes > Tinamidae > Nothura > Nothura maculosa. The sequence continues at coordinate 524,347 of JAUBOD010001115.1, read as the reverse complement.
ATTGTTTGAGAATTTAGGGAGGCTGATGATTATTTTTCTGTACTCTCTCCAACTAAAATGTTGTATTCTTCACAAGTAGTCCTTTTCCCATTGGTGTGAATCCCAAGAGTGCATTAAATAATACACTTCTACTTGTAAAACAGATGGAAAAGTGTTTAAAAAGGTGCCAGGTTTATTTATGGAAGCATGAAATTGAATTTAATAGGAGAATTTTGCCAGTATGAAATGTGAACTCTCAAAACAGGAAGTGGATTTTATTGCTTATTTATTTTATTACCGGATCAGCTGCCCAGAACTGTAGAATCCTTCCTCTCAGGAATTATTTACTTTCCAACTCTGAACCAGAACATCTTGACCATCAGTTGTTACATCTTCTGGCTGCCAGATTCTCAACTATAAACATATGTGGTGCTGTCTATCTCAGATGATCTTCTGCAGATTTATATAGTAAATGTTTTAGTTTTAGATTTATTTCTTGTTTAAAAACAATATGAACTGAACTGTGTACGACAAGGAAAAGAGAACTTCCTGTAGCTCTTGATTACTCTTTAATTAATAATAGGCTGTTTCATTAGAGGGCTTGCAGCATATCTTCATTGTGCATCAACAATACTGGAGCTAAAAGTCAAAGTCAACTACTGCATCTCCTTTGCACATTCAAAGGATTCCTGGTGAGAGAACAGGTGTTATTTGACTTCAAAAAGGTAAGAAACATTTGGAGAAGTTGCACAGCAAAACAGAGTATACCACACTTTCTGGAAACAGGCTGAACTACTATTAAATGTTTTCAGAGTGAAAGAGCGAACATCATGCATCTGCATGGATGGAAATATATATATTAAAAAAAAAGACATCCTTGATCTTTCTGCTCTCATGCTTTCAGCTTACCAGTTATGGATATAGATTGAAAACAGTATCGAATTATGTTATGGTCCTGATCAAAATGCCATATAGGAAAGACATTTATTGACTGCAATAGGCTTTATAGCAGGTATTATATCTCCTTAAAATAAGTGTACAAGACTTTCCTGTGCCTCACCTCTATTATACTATTGCCGGTACAATTATTGTACAATTTTGTACAGTGTATTCTACAAAAATTAAATAAATTTTCTCTGCATTGCATGTCCTTGTGACTCTCCTCAGAACAAAAGCATGTCTTAAAGACTTTCAAAGTGCCTGAGGTCCAAGCACAATGATATTTTGAGGATGAGTATATGGTTTGTACAAAGTGTTTCTTCTAAAGAAATCTTTTTTTTAACTGAAAAATATGGCTTCATAATTAGAACTAGCCATTTGTTCAAACAGAAAACAAAAGAAACTGGAACAAGAAAAAGAAAAGTGACCTTAACAAGTTCCTGATATGAACACTGTTGTAGTGCCTACAAGTTTAGTGAGACTTTATATTAAGCATGTATGTCATTCATCAGCTTCATTAATATGTCTCAAATGTCACAAGCACAACTTCTGACATGTATCAGAACCAATTAGGCTTATTTTTATAATTCTTATTTCTTGGAGACAGATCTTTTTAGTTCAGGAGGGCATACAGTATCTAGCAGATCTGGTAATTCATTCAAATATGGGAGTAAGGTTCCTCTTTTAGTTCTGGCCAAAATTCCTACACAGTTTTGTGCAATGGTTTTGAAAGCTCTTATACATTTAAAGAAAATCCTTTAAACTCACTCAGGAGTCCTGCTTTATGTTTCATATTGCTTTGAACTTATTACCTCTTCACAAAGGCTTGGAACATTAGTTTGGGAGCATTTAAAGCTAATGATTAAATGTACAGTGAAGCAACACTTTGATGTTGCCAGAAGCAATTACTATTCCCCAGTTATACACAAAAGGTTATAAAAGACTGTGTTATGACAAACTACATGATTCAATGAATAGAAAGCAAGCTAACTGTTTTTTTAAGGATTGTTACTACTTGGCGGAAAAAAGGTATCCATCAAGCCTTATCTCAAGTCAGAAAACTATGATTAAGTTTTAGAATTTTAAATGCTTTCTAAATTAGAAAAGAAATTCTACATTTATGTGTTATAGCAAATGATCCCAAACTGATTCATTCAGAAAAAAAAATCTTGCACTGAAAATTGCTTACTGTGTATAGATAACTGAAGTTTATGAGCTTATAGAAGTCCCTGAGACCTTATTTACACATAAGTAGCTTGACTATGTAGCTTGAGTATGTCCTTTTTACAGATGTCTGTTGAACATTATTAACAAACAGAAAAAACTGTATATTTTTACTCCTTCATTTTTGTAGACCAAGCATCTCACACTTCATTGAATCCATGTGCTGGAGACAACAGACATAATTAGAATATAAATCACCCAGAACAAGGGACTGGAAGTTGGGTAGTTCAACTTCAGAATCTCATTTTGTCTGTGAAAGGGCAAATAGTCCTTTTACTTCACTATGAGACATCCAACAGAGTGAAAACATCAGATACTTGTGCACACACATGCATACACATACGCGTATACATTTAATCCATGCATTCAAACACTGGATATGGTTAAACAGGAGGAAATCATGAACCTCACCCATCAAAAAACTATGAAGATAGGAAAAAAGGGAAAAAATAAGAAAAAGAATGACCCCACAAAATAAGATTTTGAAAGATAATCTAGTTATGTCATTTTAATTCATTCTTCAATTTTGAAATTTTGAATCTTAAGTTTAGTCTCTATCTTATTTGTAAGTTTAGAAGTGCTTATTACACTGACTGAAGCATACACAAATTTTGAACATAATCCTGTATAGTATAAGGTTTAAACTGATAAAGGTGGGAGAACTTACTAGCAGGAAGGAAAAAATTATTATGCTTTTGCTCAGGAGTCAATCTTCAATTTTTCTGATAGTTCATATATTGAAGGCAATAATTTGACTTTCTCCCCCTTTATCGCCTGTTAGTCTCTTAGGAATAAAGCAAAGAACTTCTGGCTTATACAGTGAGTTAAAACTATTTGACTAACAGAGCTTAGATTGTCTAACACATAGATTGTTCACAGACCTCTGGAGCATTTATGAGTATTATTTTTGCTGTACAAGTTACACAAATGCTTTTAAGACCTCTCTCTTTTTTTTTTTCCCTTTGAATACCAGGATCCCAGTCAAGGAAAACTCTTAAGGTTTTAAGAGCCTATTCTTCTCTATATGAGACACATTAGAGAGTGCAGTACCACCATAAGGGGAAGGCAGACGTGCAGTTCTCATATAACATCCATGCCCTTCTCAAGCAGAAGCTAAAGATTAGACAAATGCCCCAGGGCATCTCCTAAATATACTGGCATTCACCAAAGGAGCTACAGTTCTCCTTAAGCGTTTGTAATAGTATGCAGTATCTTTGGGAGATGGGGAAGAATTATCTACAGGGAGAAAATTGTGGTATAAAAAAAAAAAAAAAAAGAAAAAAGAGCCAGCGAGACCTTGTACACTGCAATATTTACTTTTCACTTTTTTTTGGATGTCCTGCTATCCAATGCACTTTCCAGCTCTTAGTTTTAACTCTTTCCAGCTCTTAATTGTCAGAAGCTACTCAACTGATCAGAGAGGTAATAGTAAATGACCTGCAAGAAATGTGGCAAGGAAAATGTAGGCCTCTGCCCCAAAGTCCTAGTTCTCCAAAACAGATAGACACTTTTAGATTATTAACCTGAGATTATGTCTTTGGATCATCAAAGAGATATGAAAGAGCATAGACTTAGCTTAGCTGTTAATAATCGGTGGATTACACTTTGACATGGAAAGTTGTGTCAATTTCAACCTCTCCTGCCTGTCTAATTACAAGAGTTTCAGGTTTGTTCTTACTGCATTGAGAACCTTAAGTTACCACTGTGTTGGATACATTCAGTCTCTCCCCTATAAATTCTTCCTTTTTTCTCTCTCTTTTTTTTCCCAGATGTTACAGGGAATAAGCAAGAGAGGAGCTCTTCTTGGGGTTCTCACCTCAGATGAGGGCAAGTTGGGGTCCAGTTCTGCTTCACTGAATATTTGATTATTTATTCAAAATGGAACAGTTTCAAAAAATACTTTCCTTAAAAATGTTCAAACAAATCATTTTGATATTTCCAATATATAGATATATTTTTGGCTGAAACAATTGACCAAATCTGGTACAAATTTGCAGATAGTTTCCATCAACACGAAAGTGCATTTTTGAGCAAACAAAGAATTCTTCCATAAAAATTGCCTGGCTGTAATCAGAGCTGATGCATTTTTGCACATGCCAACCAGCTGAAAATTAGGTATTGGATAAGCTAGAGTGGTGAAGATCTGGGTTGTTCCTAAATCCCCTTGTGGCATTAGTCCAAAGTGATTAGCCCCAGGTCAAATAGAAAGCCTGTAGTAAATCAAGTAAATTAAATCCAACCCTCTTCAGCTATAAGATAATGTGCTGGTCCCAAAACCTCCGTTCTTGGAGGCTAGAAGGAGGAGGTTCTTAAATATGAACACAGAGTAATGTCCTGCTTTATGGAGGCCTAGGTGTAATGTTCTGTAGCAGAGACAGCAGACTGCACATGCCCTGCAGCTGTACCTGTTTCAGGATGCTCATAGCAACTGCCAGTGATTGGATCTGTCAATGTCCCTTACCAACAGGCTGCTGTTGGAAAACCATGAAGGAGGTACACTGTGAAACAAGTGGACAATGTGTTGCAGCAGAAAATACTACCTTAACATGGACTTTGAATTGAAGAGACTTATTTCCTTTAAAACATTGCAGAACAGAGTAATCCTCAGATTTATTTTGATTAGCAGTCTGGATACCTTCTTGGCAGTGTTTATTAGATCTTAATGTAGCTCAGTTGGAAAGCCAGATATTTTGCTTTTCTCCCTCTTTGAATTACTGACCATTATTGTCTCTGTTAATGAATCTGGATAATTTTAACTGTCACATTCTAATGTAGCGCTCAGCTGATTGAAGAGAAGTTGAATCCATCTCTCTGTGCAAACTAAGAATGAGCCTGAACAGAAGTCTCCAGTTTCCTAAAATTTCTGGCAGTTTGTTAGTGGAAAACTGATGGTGAACCACTGAACCTAACATGACTACATAATTTTGGTTTTAAGCTAGTGTCAAATCAAAAGGAGATAGAATCCTAACACTGCAGCTCAGATGTGTTCCAAGATGACAGAAATTACTTTGGAATATTTCAGCAACAACTATCACTGTCCCAGAAGCTAATCCTCACTTTGTGTTCCTGCCTTTTTTTTTTTTTTTCTGTAACGTCTTTAAAGAGATCAGAGTATCAGCAAATTGAAACTGTGTTTCACTTCTAAGTCATTAGAGGACTGATATTTAATGAGCTAGTGCCTCAAAAAGAATGGAAACATGATTATGTTGGAGGTAGTTGTTTGAATTGTCCTCAGAACAGAAATTAATGAAGATCATACTAATCACTGTATCACTGAAAACCAGGAATAAACCTCTTAACACCAATGTAGTATTAAGAAGCAGGCATTCACTTTATTGCAGTGCTGGATGAACGGGTGACAGCTCCACCTATTGTGCATCCCTCAGGTGTGTTTGCTAAAACTTTTTATTTCTCTCTTATCTACACATGCATTAAATTTTAGGAAATGATCATACATATTAATTCAATTTCCTGGAACTAATTACAATATTCCCTACCCTCATGCATATGCATCCTCTGTCTCTTTGGTGGTCTCAGGCGATCTTTTTGAGACCACCAGGTCATCGTCTTCCAGGAAGTCACTTCCATATATGGCTTCATTTTGACTCAGTAGGCCCTGTTTTGGTCCTACTGTCCTGCTTCAGCCAGTTCCACGAAGATATAGTGGTCCTTATCTTTGTCTTCAACCGATGTTTGCTCCTTTTGTCTGTATTCTCTCATGATGTCCCAATTATTCCTGCTGTTTTGTCCATATTCTTTCAATAATACACCAGCAATAATGGCAAAAATATGTCCTTGAGTGCATTTTCTTCTGGGATTTCTTATAACAACTGCACTTTTCTAAGAGGCATAGTCCCCATTTTCATTAACTTAGAAAATCTATTACATTTTATCATCTCCAGCTGGAGGAAACATTTCCTCACCATCTATAGCGTGGCACATGGCATTATGGTGTTTTGCCAAGCACATAACCTCAGCTGCCAGTGAGTGAGGGAAGAGTGTGAAATGCCATACACAGACTGTTCTCACAAAATGCTTTGTTGATAACCTCACTGTCTGTGCTAAAGTAATAACCCATACTTAAATGCACACTTTGATCGATTCTAGTAATAGTCTGACCTGTACCTTGAGGAGGGTTTAAGATTCCTATAAAAGGGCAGTCAAGGGCAGTACCAATCCTGGACACCTCCTAGCTAATCTGCCAGAACTTAATGAAGGAGATGAAAGTGAAAACACTTCTCAATGCTTATATTTGGCTGGAGTGTCTCTGGATGAAGCAGGATGAAGCTTCTGATGAAGCAATTGACCATCCAACAATGGGGAGAGCTGATCCAATGGCAGTGAAACCATAGATTAAATAGTCAGCAGCAGATTTATTTGCTTGTTATCTGCTCCCACTGCTTGAAAATAGCCCAGCAGAGACCTGCAGCCCTTACTTGGTTAATTCTTGACCAATGAGATCAAAATTGTTTCAGAGGTTTTCTTAGATGGCAGAACACTATTTATTCCTTTAAATCAAACAGTATTTCACTTTCTTATAATAGCATTGGCTGTGACAAGTGTGGTGACAGGACATCCAGCTAAGGACAATCAATCTTTATCTTGTCTTTTACACTTTACTTTTCAAATTAGCATATTCACTTTCTACCATTTTTAATGACATTAAGAAATTAAAATGTAATCTTTACTGGTCATAGTGACAGATCACTTTTGTCACATTTACAACAACATTTAATATGTTGGCATGGTTACCCTTCTCCTTCATTACTAACCATGAACTATTCTTGCAAATAATCCAAGTAATACAATTTAACAAAAATATCTTATCCTGTTATTCCTATTTTTTTTCTCCCTTTTTAATGAACATACTTCTCAACATCTTTCTGGGCAATAAGGCAATTTTACAATTCAATATATCTTCAGAGTCATTCATTTATATCAAGTAGATTTCTTAGTCCTGCATTTTTCCTTCACAGTTCAGTAAGATTAATGTCACAGTTTTGTATTGAAATCAGAGCACCTATCAGGCACTTTGTACAGGATTCTCTTTGAGCTTTGGAAGCTTAAAATCAGAAGTAGAATTATATTTCCTTAACATTTCCTTAGTAGAGGTTATATAACATATAGATATGTAACATTGCTATACATGTAAATATAGGTTTATATTTCTTTAATTTAAGAGCTATAAAGTATTTCCTCTTGGCTGCTTATCCACAAGGTCTTTTATGTGTGTCATGCTAGACCTATGCAGATATTTGCATAAAGGTAAGTTAAGGCAGATCAAATGGCACTAAATTTCTGCTTAGGTGTCTGAATCCTGACAGAAGTGTCTACATTATGTAGGTACAAAGGTCTGTTTTTGGATGAGCTAAATTCTTTCCCATGCTCTACTTACTGTATTAACTAAATCTGTATAGACTACAGCAAGAACTTATTTTATATACTGATGTTATGTAATGATATCTAAATTGAGAGATCTTAATTTCAAACTGCATCCTTTAATGGGAATAAGTATTTTCTCTCAGTCTTGGTAGGCACTAAGCAAAAACATACCAGCAGTACCTATGGTCTGGCAATGTATGTACAGAGTGGTTTACACTGGTCTTTTGAAAGGAAGAATAGACTATTTAGTGAGTCCTAAAATAGTTTAAGACTCTCTCTACAAATCGTGCATTTTGCTCATGCCTTGAAGAAATATGAGAGGGTGTTTCAGCAGAATAAGTCCTGGGGCAGAAAGGACTAGACTTGCATGATGTGTGTGCTCCTTCCCCAGTCCAACTTGTCTTTTCACATGTAGGCCTATCAGGCATTAATTACCAATGACATTATCTGATCCTGCTGGTTACCTTTCTGATTTCTTCCCCCATTCAGACAATAACTATCTACAGCAATCCTGATGGCTACCTTCTAGCAGGGGAGATAAGTCTAATTGAACATACACCAGTCAAAAATCATGTGAAATGAAATAATCACTATAAATCAATCATCCCATAAATATGGAGACAGCTCAAGATCCTATTGAGCTCTGCTTGCATTGCAGTGGACTGCATGCTAGGATCTCCCCTTGAGCAGGGACACCTCTCAAGGACAACCTCAACCTCCTGGTTGAGAGATCCTTGCCGCAATAGATCCATGGGAAGTGACTATAGCATGCACTTTTTGAAGTTATAAACCTTACTGATGTAAGTGTGCAGAAAATTCCTTTGTCCTAAACCATTTGTCCAAACTTTGTCCAAACTTTGTCCTAAACCTAACGAGGTCAGGGACTAGAATTGGATCCAGCTACACTCATACTCCCCTCAGAAGGAGTTTGGAAAACAAAAAGGTCTAATCTGAACCCCAAGGCTAAATGGGAGGGTCTCCTTGATAATTTTTTGTGTATCTTGTATGTATCTCATGCAGTAAGCATAGAAGCAATCTTACCATAAATCTCATTTGTTGTCCATATCAACAAAATGTATTACTATTTCTGTTACATGAGTGAAATGCATTGTGTCACTCATCCTCATCACCAATCATTCTGTGACAACTTTCTATCTGTACATCTTAGTAGTAGCAGAAATTTCCAAGAAATACAAAGCAGAAAATAGGGAATAGAAACACTTCTTCCTATGAGAAGACGTGTTTAAAGGCAGGATAGGACAAAATCCAATGACAACTGTGAAAAGAAGTCTTCTTATAGCAGGACATGTATGCTGATGTGGGTGAAATTCCTGAAGAAGATACACTATTGCCAGTGGTAAGTAGAAAGGCTCTTGGATGCTTCCAGGTCTTGCTTGTGGTATCTGTACTTTGTAGACAGACCTACTGTCTTGTATTGTGGGAATTATGACAGTGCAATGATTCTTGAGATACCAGAAAAAAAAAAAAAACTGTAGATTTTGTGAGAGAAATCTAAGAAGTGACATTGCAATGGGGAAACATATCTGAGTGCTGCTCGGAACACTTCCATTGAAGTGCTCCAAAGGAGCCACCTCTATTGCAAGACACAGGCATCTCAACATATTCTCTTCGATCCTTGTCCCCTAACACATCAGAATGCCTAATTGCTACAAAGATAATTGTCTCAGGAGTAAGGTGAAATGTGATTTGCATCATCTTGCAGGAAATATATGACAAAAACAGAAATTTAATTCTGCTTCACAGAGTCTTAGTTCTAAACTACAAGACTTCCCCCCACTTTTCTGAGGGTGCTTTAGGATCACGTTTACAGTTGCTCATGGTTTCCTATTTTGCATGTTGGAAAGAAACAAGATTCTGCTATACATAATAAAAAACTCAGAGCAGTAATTGTTTCCAGTATGTGTCCAATTCTAAAAATAACAATTGGTTAATTTGTGCTAATTCTTAATAGTTAAGGGGGCTCCAGCGCTATACTGCTGTTTTATCTGGAAGCTCTGCAAATGTGGATATAACCCACCATCTGACAAAGACCAATAGTCTGACTAGGCAGCTATGTTAAATTTAAAATCAGGCAGGGATGTTTGACTTTATATGGGTTTTAGAAGCATTTGTGTCTCTGGAGAGAAGGGCAAGAGGCCTGGGATGGAGAGCACTAAATCTTTAATTAAGTAAGTCCTAACCATGCGTACTACATTTATAAATAACAAAACATTTATCACAGCATTTATCTTTTCTTGCAATCATCGGACAGTGCTAGATGTTGACAAAGACAATGATTTATGCCTCAGTTTTTTTTTTCATTACCAAATACCAAAGATGCTGTTATCAGTGGAATCTTAGGCAACTTAAATCTCGAGGCTTTCACTGCTTTGTCTAAGGAATATTGTGAGCTTTTCTTACAAGTCATTTTGTATTAACGTTGGTCAAATAGAAGAGATTAAGGCTGCTTGGTAAAGCTGCGTCCAAATGGAAATGTTGGGTGGTTGTCCTTAAAAGGGTTACTGGAAGGGAGGAAAGGAGGAAGGGAGGAAGGATTCTGATTATAAGCCATTTCTGGAGAGCTTACTTCCCAGAGTTGAGTCATGGGAAAAGCAATCTACTCCCTCACACACACCCTTCACCCTACTTCAGAACTGCTGTCATCTTGGCACAACAGTGAAGATCCTCTCTTCCTGCTTCCTGGCAGCAGCTACTTGCTGTGATCCAGGAGAATTCCTCAGCACCTGTCACTGGATGGGTTAAAATGCTGCTTAGACTGTGGAAAATACCTTTGAAGAGATGGCAGAAATTCTGCCTTACTTATTTATGTGCACATACACACACACGCGCATACACACACATGCATACACACGTGCTCCTGAAGACAACCTCTGTAAATTACACTAGCAATAAAATAATAAAAATAACAGCCTTCTCATTCAAGTCACCTTCAAGTCACCTGCATGCAGTTCTGGGCTCCCCAATATAAGAGAGATGTGGAGCTGCTGGAGAAGGTCCAAAGGAGAGTGAGAAGGGATTTGGTCGTATGTATAAATACATGAAGGGTCAATGAAGGAAGGAAGGAGCCAAACTCTCCTCAGTGGTGGCAAGTGATAGTACAAGGGGTAATGGATACAAGTTGAAACATCAAAAATTCCATCTGCATGTGAGGAAGAACTACTTTCTGTGAGAGTGACAAGAGCTCTGGAACAGGCTGCCCAGGGAGGTTGTGGAGTCTCCTTCTCTAGAGATCTTCCAAACTCGCCTAGATGTCACCTTGTGACACATGCTCGAGGTGTCCCTGCTTGAGCAGAGGATTGGACTATATGATTTCTAGAGGTCCCTTCCAGCCTTAACCATTCTTTGATGCTGTGTGTAATTTTATTGGATATTGGATATTGGATTGGAATTTTATTGGATCACATTATTTCCCCTAACAATTGCAATAATACCGTGTAATATCATGGTGTGCACTATAATGAATTTGCTAATATTTTAAATGCTGGATGCTTCTGAACAAAAAGTGTGAAATGGTAAATTGACACCTTTTCCCCACACAGGCTTCTTCTCTACACCCAATCTGTACAGGTCAGGTAGCATCTGCACGGTTTTCCACATGCTTCTAAAACTTGAGCTTCTCTAGATCCAAGAGCACCCAGCTGCAAGTTAATGATTGAATATATTTGCTGTTGAAAATAAAAATCTGTTTTTTAAATTAAAGCATTTTTGTGACAGCATAGCATGACAAACCTTATTCAAACCTTCCCTGAGCTTCTGAGTCAAGCTTTAGAATATATTTAGATGTATGTTTGCCACTGACCCTTTTCTTTGGCTTTCATTATATCTGAGAGCCAAATAAATGGATGTTTTATTAAAGTCTATGAATTTAACATTTTTCCTCAAATTTCACATAGACAGTAATAAACTACCTGAGATGTCTAACTAAACTCACTTACCCTGAACTTTGGGAGAAGGGAGCATTTGATGAGAAGGTGAGAAGAACATGAGTTAGAGTTTTCTGTATTACACTACGTTAAACTCCCAGTAACTTCTAAAGGAGAAAACTTTTTTTACAATTATAAATTCAAAAATTACTGTTTTAGATTCACACAAAAAATACAAGAGAATGCACACAGAGCCTTTTTTTACTGTAACTTCAAAAATATTAAAAAATATATTGAGAGTAATGAAAATGGGAATACATAAAGAGGATTTTCTTTGATATTTTTCTGATTTTTTTCAGATTTGTGTCTGTTTGCATTTCTCCTTTTCCTTTTTATTCCTTTTTATGTGTGATTCTAAAGTCAAGGAAGACTACAAACTATTGATTTTTGCATGAACTGATTTCACATAAAAATGAGATCAGATTAATATTAGTTGCATTGCTCTTTTTGAAATACCTGTGCCATAGACAAGTACCCAGCCCTTCTGTATGCAGTATATAGTATAGGCAGTAAGTGCATATAAGTGCATAAGTGTATATATATATATATATATATATATATATATATATATGTGTGTGTGTATACATATATATATAAAGCGTGACCTGCTCTTTGGAAAAGTGGATTATAGGTCAATAAGTAAAAACTGTGCTCTGGAGATCAACAGAATTATTAATTAACAATTAGAACTATGCCAGTATATTGCTTCTCTTTTGAGAGTTATCTTTTTGCTTGCTAGGGTCCTGCTTGTTAGCAGGAATATGAAGTAGTATGAAAGGAACTTGCACATGTTTACTACAATATAACACAACCTGTGAGATGTGAGAAGTAATGAGTATGCCAGGGGGCATCAGGACTCACTCCTCAGTAGCCCTGCAGTTTTCTGGCCGGAAGAAAATTTGTGAATAGTTCCTATTCAAAACCAAAAAGAGAGAGGAGACTTGAGAAAGCAAAATTCTGCAGCAGAATAAGAGCTGTTCCTTCTTCCAACGTACTTGTTTTTCTCTGTTTTTTTTGCCTCAGCTCCACTAAGAAAATGATTAAATGCTATCTTTCTGCTCCACAGGAGCAGGGAACTGAGAGAATAAGTGACTCAACATAGCACTGTGTTTCCAGTAGCAGCCTAGGTCTTTATTACCAAATTAAGAATACAAACAACACAGCTGCTGGTCCTCAACCATCTATACGGCAAAAAAATTAAAACTATTTCAAAGCAGGTGAACCAACAGGTTTCCAAAAATTCCTGAACCTGGACTGGGAGTTAGCCCTGGTCCAGGAACAATTCTGTACAGGCAGTTTGGATGCAGCCACTCTCTTTGGACAGTGAGACTCTTGGTAGATCTGAGGTAAGACAGCCAGCTGGCTGCAGAACTGGAGAACATCAACTTGGCACCAAATTTACTTGGCACTAAATGTCTAACTTACCCTGGCACACTGAACATTTGGGGGAATTTTTGCTGTGCAAGTCTACCGCAAACAGCAAAAGAGAGAGGCAGAAATCTCAGAATCATCCCTCTGCTGAAGCACCTTCCCAGAACACAATCATCCTGGGCACAAGTGCAGATATCATACCTTCCTGAAAGGACATTGTAGAAATGTGACTCAACTCAGCACATGTGATGTACTCTATGTCTCCTGTATCCAGTGTGCCAAGTTTTCTAGGTTTTCTCTGACTGCTGTATAGAAACATATGTAATATATTACTGTAGTATTCCTTGAGCCTCTATTTGGAGAGAGTGAAATACCAAGGTCTCCACTAATAATACTTTGAGATCTGAAGTCTGTGGAGGAGAGGAGACTGTCATCTAGTACAAAATATTTGATATGAAGCTATCATACTTCTATGCTAACACACATTTACTTTTCAATCTACCACATAAAATAATGCATGTGATAACTGCAGAGCTAACCAATTAGGAGTGTTTGGGATGACTGTTCATAGCAGCATATGTGAAAGATTGTGGTATTACGTCCTTATTCTAACCGAACTCTCTTTCATGTTAGATAAGAAGACTAAACATGGTTGTCCATGAACTGAGGCTGCCACAGCTCCACGTCCCCAGGTCCAACCAGTAGCTGAGCAATTCTGAGCATGTTCAAATGCCTCAGGCATTTATCAGGTATTTATGTGTGCTTCAAGACACACATATAATATGTGTTTGGCCAGCCACGCAAACTGAAAGAGGTTGACATTCTCAGCATTCACTCAAACACAGGGTATATCTCATACATGCACACACAAAGACACCAGATACACATATACAAATGGGTCTCAAACAATCTTACTCCAGATCCTATGGTCTTTCTGGCTGTTTTGAACTCTATGAAGGACATTCAGTGGCTTCTGAAGTGCATCTTTAGATTCGTATCTCTAGAAGTTAGCTTTTAGATATTGTTCTTTGCACACAATCTGTGCTAGCTAGGGAAGCAAAAGTGTTTGTCTTGGGGAGTTGTAACTACTTTGATGGTTGCTGGGACAACATGTCATCACTTGACAGATTATAGCTTTTCTTCTGAGTCAGTACTCTAGGAATAGCTCTTCGTTGCAAAATCTTCCCCTCTGCTGTTTGTATTGCAACCTCCCCAAGGCGGTAACTCCTGTCCTCCTGACAGTTTGGGTCCTGTCCCTGGATGCTGGTCAGCTCCAATTACAGAGATTGGCCTTGGAATAGAATATTTATGGACCTGGTAGAAGAAACCAACAGAATATAAATGTGTATATATATAAATATATTTGTGTATATGTGTGCCTGTGTGTCCTGAGATGAAAGACTCAAATGAACAATATTTCTGCACTATGCAGATATTTCAGTCAGGAGAGGTTGGCAGATGATGCCAGCTGCATTGCCGTATGTAAACTGTAGGAATAGACAGATCTTAATAAACCAGTGAAGAAATCTGTCATCAAGATCTCCATCTTTTTCATATTTCACCTCCTTCCTCAAGCTCTTGCTCTAAAGTGTTGGTAGAATATAACAGAAGATATTTTCTGACCAGATGCGTGATCTGAACATGTAGAGATGAGTGCTAGTGAGGTGAGTGAGCCCTTAACAAGAACATAAAGAAAAAGTATTTGTGAGTTGGATCATTCCAATATCTGGATACATAGGCAGGATGGCCTTCCCAGGACTTGCACTGCGGTCATTATTAGAAAACTTCAGTGGGAGGCACACTTCACATCAAGCAAAATAATTTAGCTTTGGTGTTATAACCATGGGAGGGAAATAGCTTTATCCAGCAGAAGGAGCAAGCTGGGAAAACTATTTTTGAAGCAGTATTTTGGATGGAAATGGGTTAAGTAAAGTGGCTTTAATCAACTCCAGAAAAACCTTTTGACTTTTCTTTGCATAACCCTTAGTGTTTCAAAAGTTTAAAGAAAAGAGAGGCAAATGACTTAAGGGTGCAGGAGTGTAGGTTAAACCTCAGTTCTGTGTGAATATTTCAAATAAGTTTGTGTCAGCTGGCATTCCGCCTGTTGGAGATCTTTCATTTTGCATAAATGATGATATATGGAGATATATGAGGTGGAGGATGTAGACAGAAAACGGTCTAGCCACTAGACAGAACACTTATCAAGGGTGTGGGAAACCAAGAGTGAACTCCTAATAGATCTATTTGAGATAAAAGACGAAAACAACTTTGGCAAGAGTAATTGACCATCTCAAGTTAGACTTTAGTGAGTTGTGAGGTCTGTAAGATAGACTGGCAGTGGTGCTGAGCAGTATTCAAAAGAATGTGGCTTCAAATGCTTCTTGCACCCTGGAACAGTGTATACTTTGGTTCCATTTCCAAATGTCACATATTGTCTATTGAAGAAGTAGGAAAGGGATGCGTGAGGATGCATCACGGGTGTCAGATGAAGGAGTACAAACCTCTATAAGAACTTTTCTTTATCCCTAGCTGTTATTTTTACTATGTGCTTTGAATAAAGAAAATTGAGTGAGGAGTATGTTTGAAAAGGAAGACATCCTGGGTGTGGGGAACAGCTGTAGCATTTCTAACACACACTTCTTATACTTGCCACCCTGTTTATGGGTCTGTAGGAATGTGGAGGAAAAGAAAAAAAGTTTACTGCTTTTAATATTTCTTGTGAGCAAAACCCATACAGGATCCATCTTGGAATGTGAGAGCAGAGAATAAAAGGATGTTTCTGTGCCAGGTTGTGATGGTTAACAATTACAAAGTTTGTCTTTATTATGATTTGATGTTGCTGGACTCTTTTCCCTTATGTGTGCTTTGTATGTATCTGTAGATAAAGTCTTTTCCCGCCAAATATTAAATATAACTTTTAGAGGAAAAAGCATGAAGTCTTTAGATATTTTTTCCCCTCCCTAACAGTTAAATATTTATTTAAATTGCATTTTATAGTGTTATGACAAAAGTCAACACATGGTGTGTTACAAACAGTCTCCCAAGTACAAATACTTTTTCTCCTGGCAAATGAGCAAATATTCCACAGGCAAAACATGCTGTACCATGTTTTGTTGAGCAACAGAGGTAGAAATGCTTTCTTGATGTCAGCAGAGACCAGGGGAGCAGAGAAAGACTAGGCCACAAGCTCATAATTCCTCTGTATGATCCTATATAAATTGGCTGCAACACAAGGCCATTGGGGGTTGGCACATGTTGGGACCACATGCCTGCATTTCTCCATGTGATGGGAGATTTGCAAGTGGATTAGAAATGGAGGAAAGCAAGGTGGAAAAAATATCTATCAGAAGAGGATGCAGATGAGAGGAAAAAAAATAGGGAAAAGAAGTTGACATTAAAAAATATCTCATTTTTTGTGTATGACGTGATCAAGTTTCAGGGGGAAACCTGATGTGCTGTGATGACAATTCATGAACTCCAGGGCTCAAGGAATGCAAACTTCACATCATCATGCTGAAGATCATGAAGGAGCCATTATTAAACCATGTCTGCTGTGGTGCTTTTTGGGAGCTCTGCAAGACTACTTGGAGAAGAAGCATCTAGTAGGGAAGTTGATCTAGGAGCATGTTCTCTGGTGAGCATTTCTTAAAACAGAATCACTCCTCACACATAAGTTGTGTTGCGGTTCCTTAAGGACCTATTTTATTACACCTTTTAATCTACTAATCTATTTTTAAGATCTGGAACAATGAGTATATAAAAGAAGTTTTACCCAAACTACAGCTTTAACTTCACATCATATCAGAAGAGAGTACTAGGTTAAGAAAATGGAGTAAAAACTCCAAACTTATGGCTATTCATAAAAGTATATTTTGAATAAGATACTTCTGCTTTGATTTAATAAATAACCATAGAAAAAATTCAGCTGACTTTTGTAAAGGATGTGATCAATTAGAAAAAATAAATGCAGTTGATGAGAGTCTTTTTTAAATTCACTGTTGTTTAGTATTTGTGTAGTCAACACAAGTTGATTTATAAAAAGCCAGTTTCAGTCAAAAAGCCACAGTTCATTTGTGCTTGAAAGAAACTTTATTTTAGGATTAAGTTTTTATATTTCTGAAGCACCAAAGCCAATAGCAATTTTGCATAAGATTTGAATGAAAGCATGAAGTTGTCTTTCCTACAGAAGTAGTTTATAATACTGTGGTTTAATAGTCATGGAACAGACAAAATGTCAAGTTAAAAGGGATTTTTTTTTATGTTAAATAATTAACTGATAGTTCCTTGAATAAATCAGAGCTCAAATTACCAGTGACAAATAATTTTTAGGGACTAATAATTTAGTAAAGATCCCATATTTTCAATGGTTGACATTAATTTTTGAAAACTAAGTATTTGCCATAAGTATTTTACAGAGAATGTTTTTACTAGTTTATGCTCATAGAGTATAAGTAATATCTAAATATTAATATACTTAAATTAATATAGTTATAATATTAATATATAATAAATTAATATTTGAGTATTAATGTACATTCATCATGTATATATTTTCTACATTTGAATATTATTTCAAAGTGCAAAGGAAAGGTGTAATAAAATAATAGTACATCAAATATTATTTAATATAAAGATAGTTTTTATTCTTGAAAAAAATTAGTTTTACTTTTTATTTGCTCTTTGAGTAAAATATTTACAGTTGGAGTTGAAAATTAACATAGTGTTGCAAGAAAAAATGGCAGTAAAATATGATATCAGTTTGTATAATGGTATGTTATATACAGCTGTTTTGAATTATATTACCTTTTTATTGATGTATCCAGATTTTTTTTTCTTGCCACTTAAACATGTGGGATTTTTAAACCCACAAAGTATAGCAAATTGCAGATGAATTGGTTCATAAGGGCAGTTTAAAAAAAAAAATCTCTTAAAGTATATTGTTAAAATTAGAGCATGAAAAAAATAGAAGTACTAGAGAAAACTTTGACCTAGTGGAATTCCCTTTAAACTACTGTAACAGTAGTCAGATTGTGAAGTCAAACTCTTAAAGTCTCTGCTTCTTGATGAGGCTTTTAGTTAGGCAATTTATATAATGTTAAAAAATTATTCATTGGTCATGTAGCTTTTCAAACACTATTTCAGGCCCTGGCTTTATTATTAATAAACAATTATTATTATAATTACTTTTTTTTCTTTGACTAAATCAAATATACAAATTATTATGGATTAAAAGCAGATACACAAGACAAGATACCATTAAGTATTTAAAAAAGACCCAAGTTTAGCTGGTGATCTCTCTTCTGGTTTTAGTAATAAATCAATTGTATCTCATCTTTACTATTTGAGTGAGGAGCGTGGGCTTACATTAGTTACATGGAGATAAAACCGTATTTCTGTACCAGTAACGCTAAGTCCTCAAAAGGGAAGAGAATCTGACTTGACTTACAGACTTGAAGCTTGCCAATAAAATGTAATTATAGCTCTTGTAGTGGGCAATTTATACTCTTAAGCCCTAAAGCTGTGGAATAAGTGGACCTTATTTTTCACAGTTTTAGCTCTTTTAAATCAAGCTAGGTTATTCTATGCAAGTCTCTACCAATATGCAGTGATAATCAATTCAATTACCTACCAAGCAAACATAGGAATATTTTTCATAGTTCTAAGATTTGTTTGTTGTGTATTTAGTTGGTTGAAACTTGTTCCCATAAAAGTGCTTGTTGGTTTTCCTTCATTGGATTTTACTGTCTCCCACTATTTTTCTAAACTTTTATGTTCTATAGATACTAGTGGACCCCAAAACTTTGCAGGACTGCAAAGTTCCCTGCATTTGTTGTCAGTACAAATCCGCATTGGTCATTGGACCAACTAACTTTTAACTATAGGTTCTGTTTCAGGTAAAACTACTAATACCAAAACTATTGGTATTAGTACTATTTATTGGTATTATTGGTATTAGTACTATTTGGTACTAATACCAAAACTATTGATAATTGTTGCTACACAATCACTATTAGAAAGTTAAGATGGTTCCACTCCTTTGTACATAATGGAAAAATATTAAAACACAAAGAGAGATACCCAGCAAAGGAGTAGGTAGCATATATGTTTTGTTTCATGATTTACAATTTAAAGATGTATGTTTTACAGCTATGCAGATATACATTTTGCAGCTCATTTTATGATTTCTCAAATAGGGAATGAAGGCTTAGGAAAATTAAAGAGTATACTCAAAGAGGTTTTTCTTTAGGAAATAAGTCTACAAGTTTTTCAAAAATACCATCTTTTTTGTTACAGGTATTACGCAATAGCTGCAAGAATAATACAAGGTTTGTTTCTCTGCCAGTTTGCATCATTTCTACAGATCTTTGTTTATTCTCTAGGTTCATTTATTCAATTTATTTCACAATGAAAAAAGACTCCCTTTTCAGATGTGCCTGCCTATTTTTAGAGCTGTCTGGAATTTCTAGTATACAGGATATTTGTCTGCTCAGTGACTTCCTACTCGTGAAAAATACCAGTGCTCTTGGTTCTATTACCCATTGTCTCTCTGGGAAATATTTCCACAAACTTTCAAAAAGATAAAAGCACTTCAAGGGTGAGCAAAATACAGCATCGTGTTTAAAATATCTTAAGTCTATTTGAACTTCGGCAAGAAGCATTCATACAAAATAAAAAACAGTATGGCGGAGAACATATAACTACATGAAATAAGAGTTTTTTAGATTTTATCTGTCCATGAACACTAGAGCTTGGTGGAAAGGAAAGGTTTCTTTCCAAATTCATGGTTTGAATTGATCACTAATAATCCCCCTTCTTCAGTCTTGAACTTTTCAGAAATTATATGCAGCAAAGTGGTGCATGATCTAAAACAGCTCAACAAGCATCAGGTCATGCTCTCTCTATCACAGATATGCAAAGCAATGTTTTAATGGCTGATTAAACATTGTTCACAGTACATTTGGACATCTTCGAAATTGCTGTCGGTTTTCCCAGATTAAACAACAGTGGAAGGAAAGCCACAGAAGATCTGTCTGAAAAAAATTAATAGAAGTTGAAATGACCTGCTGCCAGAGTTTGAGCAACAATTTGAGGGTTACCTACCTTTAACTTTGAACAAATAATTAATGTTTGTGAATAGTGGTAGAGGCCTGATTGACTATGGGAAACGTAGGACATCCTTCTCTGGAGGTCTTCAAAACCCGCCTGGATGCCACCCTGTGCCACCTGCTCTAGGTGTGCCCGCTCGAGCAGGAAGGTTGGACTAGATGATCTCTAGAAGTCCCTTCAAACCTTATAGATTCTGTGATTCTGTGACATAACTATCTGTTTATGTCTTGATGATCTTGATGCTCACAGAACTCTTGCACAAGACAAATTGGAAACATGCTCTGCATCAGTTATCCCATTTCAACATAAGGGAAAATCAATTACTGAGGAGGACAGAAACAACAGAAGTATGAGGATTTATTATGGCAGGACTTCAGATATTCTCTGTTTGAGCATCCTCTAAAGAAACCACTGCCATCACAAAGATATGATTCTTGTTATTTTATAAGTTATTTGCAAGATTAGGAAAGGAAAAAAGTTATTTGAAAGAGAACACATATTGGTAATATATGTATAGAAAGACAGTACTGACATAACAGTAGGAGTTATCAGATTGTGACTCCTGTTTTGTACTGCTGCAAAGCCATTACTTAAAATCAGTGAAAAAAATATAATGACTAAGAGGCAAATCAAACCTGACAGTTGTGTAAATCTTAAAAGATTGATGCTCTCTCACACCTTTCCTTTACATCTGCTGATGTAGAAACTCTGTCTCACTTTGTGGGAATCCTTGGAGGTCTGAAGAACTAGATGCTTTTAAATTTAATTTAATATTAAGTAAGTATAAATTCATCTTCTACACACATCTTATATGTGTGAATAGAGAGAAGTAGGCATCTCCATGAACTTTCATCCTTTCCTGAATAAAATATCTGAGATATTGACTGGATCTCTCTCTGAATGTTACTTTCTGTCTTTGTTTAGTATAGAAGGAACTGAAATCTAACTTAGGTTAGATGCATTGATTTTAGATACTTCGAGATAAAGAAGATATTGGTGTACTCAAAAGTGCATCTGTGAGTTCCCTGGAACAATACACCAGGAGTATAAGAGATCTAGAGTTTTACTTAGTGTAAATAAGTGTGGTAGATCTTTCCTTGAGAAGAGAATATATATTTTAAAGGAAAATGAAAAATTCTATGTTTATTAGCCATATGATTATTAACTACTGTATCTCCTTCATGCTACAGGTCCACCAATAACATGATACCTGACACAGAGACTTTTTGAATAAAATGAATATAATGGTTTGTTTGTTTTTATATGAACATACTCGTAATGAATATAATATCTTAAGTCCATCCCTGTCCTTCTTAGTTATACATGGCAGATAGGAATGACCTGGAAGGCAACATGGACAGCTTAATTTATGAAGACCACTATCTGACTGTAATACATCTGCTGAAGTTTCTGCCAAAACTACATTGTTGGCTGGCTAGCTAGCAATTACATGCAAACATGCTGTACCTGTATGTCAAATATGAACCAGCTGTAAAATCACTAGCACTGATTCATCTGCAGAACATACCATAAGCCATTCATTTGACTTATGATGAGACAGAATTGAGTTGCATGATGAAGAAACAATAGTACCAAAACAGCTGTCATTCAGCTATGCCTTTAACCAAGCGAATATCCTTGGAAAATGCACACACATACTTTTAAGCTATTACTTACGTACGGAAGCTTTGAACAGGTGAAGGAAGTAACCTACTGAAACTGTGTGGTGTCTTTCACATAGTTAACTCTGATCAGAAATTAGCTCTTTGAAGGGTCAAGAAATCATATGTCTGCAGTAATATTTGCAGGCATCTGTACAATTTTAATGCTAACTGTTGCATCTGTTCATATTGGCAAACCCAAGCCCAGTTTGGTCTGAGCTCTTTAAGACTGCAGTGTAAATCCTGCTGGACTCTTTAACTCCACAGGATTACAGGCTCGCAAATCAAAGATCAGAGCAGAGGTCAGAGCCAAAGTGTTCCAGGGGTCTTAAAATGAAAGCCTAAAAATCTGCTTGGTCCTGCAGATTGTTCGAGTCATTCCGCGTTATAGCTTCGGCAAAATGATCTTTCCACGTTTTTGTGCTGAAATGTTAAGTAGTTTTCAACTAGCAGTTATTAACTAAATAATTAGATTCCACTAGAAACCAACACAATAACTTCCAGTCCAAAAAAGCTGCCAGGACTTCAAGTAGGAGTTTAGAATGGAAACCATTAAAACCATACCTTCTGCTGCTAAAAATTATAGAAGAAATACGCATTGTAATTATGTCTGTTGTAAAGGAAGCCATCTGTCTAGTTTCTCTAGTACTAAGCAACACTGATTATGCTCAACAACCGGTATATATTGTATTTATATATCATGGGACTCTTGTTAACTTCAAAGGATTTGGGCTTATGCCCTGAAAGTCCTAATCTACAAGACATTTGCTATTTCCCTTGGGACATAACTCTTAGCTAAACGGAAAACGTTATCAGGAAGTTCTTTTCCTTTCACTGATCCTTCTCTTAAAATTTAGTTTTCCTAAACTAGTCTTTTTAATTCCTTTCCTATTTCCCTAAATAATTTATCCCTCATTAAACTATGTTCTTTTTTGGAACATACAAAGTCTCTTTCTAGTCATTGTTTCTATGAGTTCGGTATGTTAGGCTTCTCAGTCTTTTGAAGGTTAAATTTTCTCTCTCTCTACTACTAATTTTCATGTTGTGCCTCTTTACACTACCAGGTTAAAGCCAGGGTTGGAAACAGAATTTTTGAAATACCATGAGTATTTACGATCTGTCTGGAAGTTTCTGAAATACTGTGAGAAAGCCCATTCTTGTGAGATTTCCAGCTTAGTCTTACGAGTTAGATAAGATCTGGATAAGAATCCAAACTTTGTAGTGATGTTTATCCAAATCTTTAGAGATTTCTTCATCATTATTAAAAAGCATATATCCTATGTAGTAGATGAATCACTCTGATGCTTTTCGTCTTTCCATGGTTTTCCAAAAGTATTCCATCCAGTTCAATTCAATGTACTCTATAAACATTAATGAACTGGAACAAGATTAGCTTATTCATGACCTTAACAACACACACCCAACACAACACAACAGGGCCATGTTCAACATTTCCACTCTAGACACCTGATTTTCTTTCTGAGGCAATTAACAATCAGTCTACACTGTCACACCTTCATTCTCAATGGAACAAAGTAGTTGTGATATCTAAATATTACACCCATAGCAACAGATAAGAATATGGACCATGGAAATCCAATCTATAGAATTTTGGCAGAGAATCCACAGAAAAAAGATGTTTGGACATAAAATCCAAAGAAAAGTCTGCACCACCACCACTATAGCACTTTGGCTCCTACATAAGCCAACCTACAATAAAGTGCCTGTGATCACCCGCCATGCTTCCCTGTTGCACACATCTGGATAAAGTACCTCAGAATAAGGAAAGACTGTGTTTTGTGCCTACTTAAGTTGTCACATCTCAGTGTTGTATTAACTGGTACCTTATAAACACAAGGTGCATTAAACAACATAGATGCTTCTCTGAAAATTATTCTTGCTGGATGAAGCAAATTCTGAAGGAAGAAAATTCATACTGAAATAGAGCTGAACATTTTGTCTAGGATTGACTCTGAGAGCAAATTACATTTCAGTCACATGCACCTTCATCACTGTGCCAGTCTCCTGTAGAGAGCTTGGCTGGGTATTTTCTCTCTCTCTCTCTGTCTTTTTTTTATAATCATTCCTTGATAGAATACATAATTTTTGCAACCTGAATGTATTATGAACTGTGCTTACTCTTGGCAGTTTCTCTTTGTGTTGAAGAAACAGGAAAAATTTTAGCGTATCTAATATACTTTTGTATCTAATTTTGTTACTTGCATTCTATTTCATCTTCCAAAAATGATGAGTCCTATTCCATATTGTATTTCAACAGTTTAAAATGATTAGAAGGGCCTGGCGTGTGCATATCAGTGATATTTATAACACTGTTTTTCATTAGAATTGATTGTCTTTCATAAAGGTATATTAACTAAGCAGAAATGTCCGAGTGTAATCTGTTGGATTTTTTTTTCCAGTGGTACTATATGTAATTTGTTTAATTGCAATAGCAACCAGAGGATCCTGAATATTGTGTTCAAGGTTGGATCCCAAAATGTTTAAACATTCATCTCAGATAAATGTCCAGAAATCTGGCTGCCTGACACACCTACTGAGTCAGTTTCAGTCTATAAAATTTAACATGGACAAGATTTACATGGTATCTGCAGGACACTGTATGTCTAGCTGGACTGCTATAAGATTCACTTTGTCCTTTTCATCTTTTCATTCCTTTCCTTTGCCTTCATATTGGATTTCAGAATTGCTCTGCTTTTTGGGGTGAAGGCTGGTACGTCGAAGGGCCTTTATCCAGGTTCAAAACTTCTAATTCAGGCCAGACACTGGTCTTCAAATCCATATGAAAATAATCCCTTTTTTCAACTCTTGCTCTTCCTATGTGGAGGAGGAATTAACACATTTCAGAAATATTTTCATCAGAAACTTATTGATTTAAGACCTAGGATGCCTGTCACTTTATTTTAAGGTGGTGCATTAATATACCATTTTTTATGTGAAGTGACAAATTTGGGGATTTAATATGTTCCCAAGGCAGGTCCAAAAGAAACTTCAACATGATACAAAAGGAGACAGATCCACTAGGGTTCGAACCCATACTGGAGATGCAAAGTCCTGTTAAAAGGTGATTTTTCTTGTATACTGAAAGTGAAAAACATGGCTTGATTTGCACATGCAAAGAGCAATTCGAACCCTGTTGCTAATGGAGAACATGCAAAAAGGAATTTTGGTCAGAAAGAACATTGTATCATGTGCATTTCTCCAGAATATAGAACCCCTTTTCACCATCTTGATATCTAGTTTATGCAACATTCTGCAGCTATAACTTTATTTTCTCTTTTCTCTCAAAACCTCCTACCTTTTTTTTTTTTTCTAGCACCTAATAACAGTCTGGCCAGTACAGTTAGAGAGCTTGACCTGGGTGAATGAACAGTCATTTGGACTCCTTCTGGCTGGCTGGCTAAGGAGGTCACTTCCATAAACCTCAGTGGAGCAAGAATTTTAACAGGGCAGCTCCGATGGGATAGTGGAAACAGAAAATTTAAACAGGTTCACAATTTCTAGACGTGAATTCCCTATGCCATAAATCATTCAATGACATGGGCTGAAGTTCTGATTTAAAGGATGTTTTCCTTCGATTTCTCAGGGGTTGCCAGTGTTTTTTGTTCAGAGATTAAAATGTATCTGTTTTTCTATTTATTCAGAACAAGTACAGAAGGAAAGCCTTTTTTTACAGCTTTGAGAATAACTACATATGAGATTACATGAGAAAAATAGGATAAGCAGAAACACAGCTCAACGGTTAATTTTCTAATAGTCTTCTACCATAAAAATTAATTGGTCAGTATTATTTCCATGAAGATGATGTCCAAAACCTTCAATCAGATCTGAAATATATTGGGCTATGCATATTTTCAAGAACATGGGAAAGCATAGTCTATGATCCAAAAAAACAACATGAAATAATATACAAAGAATAAAAGATCATTTATGGCAAAAGAAAAATTTCCCACACCATGGAGGAAACATTTACTAGTTAGCTGTTGAGATCAGCTGCAAGCTGATGCTTGAGCTGGTGTCCTGACCCTATTTAAGGAAACAAGTATGGGCAAGTAATCTTAAAATGAAACAACAAGGCAGAAATAAATGCAGTTTTATCAAAATGTGCAGTAACATTTGTGGTCACACAAAATTGTCCTGGTCCTGATAGGATTAAATTGGGAAGAATTCAGGGATGTGGTTTCCGTTGTCAAAATATTTTTGACAAAATATTTTCTTTAGAATATTCTAAGACATTATTAAAGATAATCTTCTCTGGGATCCAAGACATATTTGACAGAGTGTTGGTATCAGTGGCCTTGACCAGCATCCTCTAATCCAGTAAATGAAATACCAGTTTGAAAAAAATCAGCCAAAATTTGTGAACTGCTGTACAAAGAAGACCAATGAGCTGGATATGCCATGAGGGAATTTTCTTACACTTCGGAAGCTCTGCACTAATAATTTCTAGGTAGTATATATGTTGCACTCTGTTAGAGTTAGAAAAAAATATTCAGAAAAACATACTAGTATAGTATTTCTCTTTTTACATTTTAAAAGTGCACTTTTGTGTTTTAAAAAGACACTATATTCCAAAATCTGTATATCATGTTTTGTTTTAGGGATATTCAATTATGTATCTACCATATCAAAACACATAATGCTTTGCTACATACTTAGTGCCTTCAGATATAATGAACAAATCAAACTATATTTCCTCATGTTTCCTCTTGTACTCATAATTTTCTCCATAATTTAGAGTGATAGTAAAGCAAATAAAGGTTTTCACAGACACTTGCTTTTCTCCTTTACTAGGATATAGAATTCTCTGCTGAAATAAGTTTTAAGAAGAGTGCTGTAGAGATGTGATTTATAGTCTGCATATAGTGCTGCCTATAAAAAAATCTTTATCAAATAGAAAAGTTTACAATTTTTTTTAAAGATGGTCAGATTCCAAATTTGATTAATCTCTTACACTTCATTATGTGGCCAGACTCACTCAAGTAAGTATCCTAGTCACTCAAATAAGTATCCTCTGTCCTCAGCTGTCATGACTCTTTCTGTGCTTCATTATACATATGGTCTCTAACAAATACAGTAGCCTGGGAAGATTATTGATAAAGACAGGTCTCAAATGAAGCTTAAATCACCATGAATTTCATTATTAATTTGGAAAAAAATGTATTTTACAATTGAAAATTGAGAAAAAGTGGTAATTCACATGGAAAACAAAGTTTTGATTGTTTCAGCAGATTAGTCTATAAATATACAACTTTGTATATGCATACATAAATAAATATGTATGTATGTATGTGCTTTTTTGTGTATATGTGTGTATAGATATAGAGAGATTACATATAGGTGCATATATGTATTAAAATAGGCATGTGAATATACATATATGTGTGAGCATACATATACGTGTGAATGCATTTATATGTATACACACACGTATATATGTACATCTATATGAATGCACACATATCCATATATATATATATACAAATACTTTTCTATATATAGACTTTATGTGTGTGTATGTATTCAAACATATTTATATGTACACTTATACTTTATATGTACATACAAACACTTTTTGCAAATACTATGTTTCTTACATTGACAGAATCTGTCCTGGAAGTGAATTGCACATTAAAAAGCAAATAATTTTTCCCAGTTTATTCCTATATTGTAAAATGCAAAGAAATATTAAAGGCTTTTACTCAGATCATTTAAAATAACATGTTCTGCCCTGTAAGTTACTACTAGCTGTAATATTTTATCATAATCTCTCCTTGTTCTATATATTTTTATCTTCCTTACATATCAACTCTGTAATAATGTGTGAAAATCTAGCTACTCCTAGGAAAAAATTTTTGCCTTGAAGAAATGAAATTTTCAAAATATTTTCAAATTCAGGAAATAAATTTATTTAATTTTTTTTGTGCTTACTTATAAAATCACAGAATCATTGAGGTTGGAAGGGACTTCTAGATATCAACTAGTCCAATCTTCCTGCTCAAGCAGAGACACCCAGAGCACAGGGCACAGGGTGGCATCCAGGCGGGTTTTGAAGACCTCCAGAGAAGGAGACTTCACAACCTCCCTGGGCAGCCTGTTCCAGGGCTCTGTCACCCTCACTGGAAAGAAGTTCCTCCTCACCTGCAGATGGAAATTCCTGTGTTGCAACTTATACCCATTTCCTCTTGTCCTGTCACTGGCCATCACTGAGAAGAGCTTGTCCCCTTCCTCCATACATTCTCCCTTCATGAATTTACACGTTAATCAGATGTTCACCTTACTAGCACAGACCCTGATCTCTAAACAGATAAAGCCATACCAAACTCCACAAGTTAGAGCCCTAGTCACAGGAAAAATATATACTGAAATAAATAAATTACAAACAAGACTACTTTCCCAGTGAAGAATAAATGTGTAGCTATTCCATGTTGAAAGTTTAATAAGCATCTAAAAGCTACATTGTATAAATTGGAAGGAAATGCTCATTTTAGGCCTAATGATTTGTTCTAATTAAATTGTCCATAATTTACAGCAGATGAAAGCCCCTTGCTGATTGCCATTTGCTGTGTGGTCATTCCTTACCTTATTTTTGTCATTCTTCTGAATTATCTGGCTGTTAAACTATTTGGTGTCAAAATGTTTCTAGATTGGTACTTAGATTTTTTATGTTTCTTGCTTAACTTTGGTTTGTAGTTTCCTCGTACATAAATATATCAAAGTATATTAAAAACAGAGCCTTTATCTGTACAAGTTGCTTGGGGAGTAACTTCTATTGGCCAAAAAAGGTCATTGTTTGCTCTTTGATTTATGAAGGTTTACTTTTAAAGCTTCTGTTTCAAATGTGCTAATTCCAGAGTTTTTATATATTGTCTAAATGTACTTACCTGTTTTTACACTTTGATTTATAAACTGTGTGCTTTCTGACTCAGCAGGAATCTCTGATTTAAGGCAACACACTACAAATATGTGTTTTTTTAGTAACTCGTTATTTAACTGAAGTCAGGAAAACTACAAATGAGACAAAGATAAGCACAACTCTTGTTTTCTGTTTCAGAGCCTAAAACATAATGGCATGTAAAAGAAATCATAATGTGAGAGAAATTCTGAAAATAAAATTAATTGAAACAAATAATTAAAGAACTTCTGTTTTCTTTTGAATGTCAGCAAAACGATGCTTCTAAATCACCTAAGTTTGTTGAAAAATGCTACCTTTTATCCACAGTACTATTTTTTTTCTGTACAAAATCAATCAAATTTACTGTCTTCACTTCTAGTTGGTTTGCTTCTGAGCCATCAACCTCACAGATCATTTGCCCAGCTGGGGTTAAATATGCATTCTTATTTCTCATTACTGGCACAACTAAGCCCTGTCAGAGACGTCTGGGAAGTTAATTTCTGTTAGCTGGTCTAGAAAAGACTGCTGAAAATGGCAGAGTGGAGGGAATAGCATAATGTTCTCAGCTTTAAGTTATCATAAAATGAAAATTCTTAGTGCAATAGCTTTACATAGAGCTATCATAGTTGAAATTGTTCCTCATAGGCACAAAAATAGAAAAAAATGCATGTGTGGATTTGCTTGTGAGTTTAGGAAAAACTATTCAGAACTTGACTATGATTGATGTGTTCATGAACTATAAATCACAAGCTATTTCCAAATGTCAGTAGGGAAATTAAAAAAAAAAAAAAAGACTGAATCTATTGGTACTTGTATCACGCTACATTTACTAAAAATGGCAATATATGTAAGAAATGTTAAGCTTGTGTGATGCAAACATATTTTATTTTTTAAATAACTGTGCTTTTATTCAAAATGAACTCAACAAATCTATTTCAAGATAATTTTGCAACTCTTCAGAGAGAATTATTTTTTCACCTTCACCTGACAAGAATATCCTGGAACTCTATGACTCTTGCCATGCTCTTGCATGATGAGCAGGCTAGAAAGGCAACAGATGCTTTCACTTGGTAGCTGATGTGCACCTCATATACTGATTGGTGGATGAACGTGTTTAGATACTCTGGAATAAAAACTTATTTGTGGATAAGAAATATTGCTATAAGTCATTTATTTTCTATGTGACACAAGCAAATAAGTAATAGTTTATCACATTAAGTTTTTAAACAAGAGCACAGGGGCCACAGATATTTTTTCTGCTTTTTCACCGTCCTCACATAACAACATCAATTCATTCTGTTCAGTCTAAACAACTGTGCTATAGACCACATTAATTCTTGCATTCATTGGGATGTGCAAGCATTTCAAATACATGAGACTTGATTATATTTGAAAGTTATTTGATCTCACTTTACCTCCTTAGTGTGCAGCCACCATAAATTGAAATACTTGTGATAAGAAATCTCAGCACATCAGAGCCATTGAATAAGGCCAGAAACATAAGTAAGAAAACATCTCCATCTAGTGGATATTTCTGTTGCAAGAGAATTTTAGTGGCATAGCCAGAAACTATATTTAAATATTAAATTTTTCTTTTTTTATGTCAAGCACTTATTTTTCTTTTTTTATGTCACTAACGACATCTCATTACGTTTAAAGTCGAGAGAGAAAAAAAACACATGGGTCCTAAGCGGATACCTCAAATGGACAGTCCTCTTGATCCTTAGATTTAAGGGAATCTCAGACCTTCGGCTCCGTGAGGCTTGTGTATAGTAGCTAGAGTTAGATAATACCTCTCTTTATGGAAGAAAGGTTTTTCTTTCTTTTTTCTTTTTTTTTCCCTCTCTTTTTTATTTTTTTTTCTTTTCTGACCAGGCTAGCCTGCTTACCCTTAGCAAAATGAGAAATGGTAACAATGTTTTTTCTGCTCATTAAATGCCATTTTCATATTCGCCATAAAAGATTTTTGATATAAAGTGATACGGTCACTCAGTGTAGGACAGCCTCAGTCTCAGGATGTCTTTCCAGATATTGACGTATTCTTTCTGTAAGTAGCCATTTGCTCTGTATTCTGAATCACTTTTTCTGAATTTTACTAGTGTTTTATTGCTGTGGAGTAAAGATAACTTTATGGTTTGGTAGGTTTTCCAACTTGGAGAGATATACAATCTGTGCATGTGTTTGTGTGTTGATTGATACTCCTTTCTTTTCACTTTTTAAGAATGTTTTTGTCTTTATTTTTTCCTGATAATTTGCAGGATTATACAGAATTAAAACTTAGATTCTGTTCTCTTGCTTCCTCTACCTCTTGCAAAGGTTATGTGCCCTTTCCTGAAACACGCTTAAAGATGCAGTCCTGTTTCAAAATGAGTATTTCTGCACCGTGGGTCTATCAGTGGATTAACTTGATGTCTATAAAGTGCTTTTATCTTCCACAGAGTTATACAAAAGATAAAATTACTTTCCTCTGCACATGGGAATCCTTCCCCTTAAACCATGTAATTCTATAAACATTTTTAATCTTAAAAAAAATATATCAAGTAATCATACAATTTTTAAGACTAAGGAAGGAATTTTCTCCCTTTAATTTTACTTGAGAAATGTCTCAAGACCATTAGACACAATGATCTAAGGAGAGGCCTGAACCTCAGCAGTAACACTGAGCCAGCACTGCTCTGCTTGTGGTGCAGGGCACCAAAGTTAATCAGCTTAACCAAATCTGACATGAAACCTGGAGAGTTTTTAGCTGGTAAACTCTGTCATCCATCCTGGTTAAAGGCAGGTTAGCTATACACACTTGTCATGGAGATATTTCAGATGCTGGTATGTAGCACTCTAGAGCTCTAGATATTTGTGATTCAACCACCAAAGTGTTTTAGCAGGTGAATTTGAGGTAGAAGGAGAGCATTAAAAATACAATTATACTGAATGAATCACTGTTTTCCATTGAGTCTTGTTCCTTTTTTCATTCTGTTAGAGAATGCCAGCAATATCTAAGTTGTACTTTTTTACTTAACTCATGAAAAGCATGCAGCAGATTTTTGATTTCAACGATTTTTTTGAGAAAGCCAAGCAAAAATTCTAATATTGTGTAAAGAAATTTTTTAGAAATACTAAAGTAAGAAAACCTTAGGTTGTGATTTATTTTATCATTTCTTAGAAAAGCAATAGGAAGGATTGTTGCATCACTTCTTTTTACTGTTATTAATAATAGCTGTATGTAAAGAAAGTAAAACTTTGTCCTCCCCGGAGAGAGTGGGGGACCTCTCATTTATTTCTGTGGACTCAAAATTTTATCTAGTCTTTTAACCTAAATTATCTGTTAGACTTTACATCCTAAAGTCTCTCTTTTCTTTCAATATAGAGCAACATAGTCTTAGTCTAATGCAATCTACTACATGAAGCAGTGTAGCAGGTAAGAAGGGCTGATTTCACCACATCTTTTGAAACAGTTCCACAGCTCCATAAATGTGTTAGAGAAGTGTTTTATGTACTTGGATATGAACTTCCATCATTCACTTGAAGATAGGCAATACTTCTGTAATGATGTGTAAGTGGCAGGAGAGGGCAGCAGCAGACAGCTCTCACACCAGCACTCACGCGGTTCCAAGGTCTTTTGTAAAAACGGTCTCTGTTTGCATCCTCATTTGCCTTGCTACTAGGAAATTGCTTCCTTCTGTTTGGACTTATGCAGGTGGCTGAAGATGGCTTAATTGCAGTTATTGAGTTAATTAAGTATTAACTTAAATTAAGTAAATGTCCATGGAAGATGTTAACTTTAGGGGGCAATCCAAATTTAAATTATTCATGTTTGAAATTTGTCCTTCCTTTTGTCTGTCACTGTTTTGGCATTGGTATATTTAGTGTACAAAAATGACTAATAAATTCCGTCCGAATTCCAATATATGAACTATCTCTTGTGGAATGTGGGCCAGGACTCCACTAGCCTTGGCGGGGCCTCAGGTGTGGTGCATGAGCCCTGGTGATAACAAAAGTGAGGCTGAGTCATCTTGAGGGAAGTGTTGTTTTGAGATAGGCTTTGATTGCTGCCATTGTTTTTCCATTGCCTTTTTGTAGCTGGTTTTGTATTGACCAATCAAGGAGCGCCTGATGTTTTGAAATGACCGATCCATGCGAGACATGCTACCTTCTGGTTTATATGGGATGGATTGAGAACTGGCTGGATGGCAGAGCTCAGAGGGTGGTCATAAATGGGGCCTAATTAACATGTATAAGAGGGGACCTAATTAACATGTATAAATACATGAAGGGGGACTGTAGGGAAGAGGGGGCCAAGCTTTTTTTGGTGGTGGCTAGTGATAGGACAAGGGGGAATGGGTGTAAGCTTAAGCACAAGAGGTTCCACCTGCAGGTGAGGGGGA
>JAUBOD010001115.1:473720-486475 GCA_032353885.1 Nothura maculosa | reverse complement strand
TGGAGTCTCCTTCTTTGGAGATCTTTAAAACCCGCTTGGATGCAGCCCTGTGCCATGTGCTCTAGGTGATCCTGCGTGTGCAAGGGGCTTGGACTAGATGACCTCTAGGGTCTCTTCTAACCTTACGCATTCTATGATTCTATGAAGCTAAGGATCTGTATATTTTACTTGAAGTAGATCTACCAGACCATTGGCTTTCTTCATAGAAGCACAAAATTATAGGACAAGTTGTGAATTAGGCAATAATCTATTATTAGTATACAAATTACTGTAATGGAAAATATATAATTATAGATATTTAGCAATATTTCTTGGATCTTCCTGTTAGCAGGGGCACTAAAAACAAGCAGACAAACACCATAGTATGTTTACCTCAACTATCTTTCACATATGAAACATCATCCTCTCAACTGTAGGGGAGAAATGTTGCAATTTTGTACAAAGAGTTTGAGATTATACACTTTGACCATTTACTGTTAATGATCCTGAAGCTAATTGCTTTGCTAGAGTAGATTTTATTTGTGTAGAACATTAACTATACAAAGATTCCTTGATTTAATAGCATTTAAAATCATTGTTCTACAATCAAAGACGGTCTGCTAGATTGCAATATAATGTTTCAGAGAAGGAAATGAATGATTGTAATTTTATTTTATTTTATGAAGATGATTCACATTTCAAATTAAAGAATTATTTGAGTTTAATTTTCAGCAATATAATTTTATAAGTAGAGTTAATGATAGCCATTTTTACAGAAAACAGTATAAGTCTACTTGCCTTATTGACAAATATAACCTGTAATTGTCCTTATAAATTTTCTCTTTTGTTTTAATAAAATAGGTTAACATTATAAGCTGTTCTCGAAAAAGCGGGAAGGGAAGGGAAGGGAAGGGAAGGGAAGGGAAGGGAAGGGAAGGGAAGGGAAGGGAAGGGGAAAGGGAGGGGAGGGCCTTAATTTCAAAAGTAACAATGGGAAAGAGAACAACTGAAATCTGCATACTGTTATCTAGTCTGCACGCAGTTTAATCCTGTTAGCTCTCACCTCTAAAAGCAGAATCTCCCCTATGTTTGCAAATGATGAATGTTTTGCCATAGTGTGGTTGAAATATCAAGGACTGTTTAGGTAAAAGAGATGATTTGCCATGTCAATGTCGAATACAACTGTATGAACTGGGTAGTTCGTACATATAACCATTAATCTCTTGTGTTAAACATCTATAGTTTCCTTGTTTCTGTTCCAGTAACTTCACAGAGCTACACATAAATACTTCTAATTCTTTAATGTCTATCTCTAAATAAATAAATAAATAAATAATCACAAATTATTATTAAGCCCTCAGTCCAGTGTGGTCTTATTTGCAATTCTACTCCAAATCATTCACATCCACTCCCATTATGTGGCTATCTGTCTAAAAGCACTGGGAAGTTGAGACTACAGAAAATTGTCACTTCCTGCATCTCTCTCATTTTTTTTTACAATAATATTTCCCAGGATCAGGATATGTTCTATGAATGACACATTGTACCTGTCAAGAGGTCACCTTTGTGAAAATTATTGCTAGACAAAAGTCTTGGTATTTCTTTTGAATACAAAATATTCATTAATTTCAAGTATTGAATACATAGTCAATGCATTCAGATATATAGCTGGTTCTGTATTTCTTGTGATAAATCTTCTAGGTAGTACCAGCAGTGTTTAGATGCCTGTGAGTTGCTGAGCTGGAGGAAAAAGGAAGCCAAGAGCAAATGAGCATTGAACTGCTGTGCTAAATCTTAACTATTGCTTGACAGGCAAAAAGAAGAAATAATGACTACTTCTGGAATACCACAAATATGACTCCAGGATGGAACCTGAATCCAAAATCTGTGTGATTTCTCAAGGAATAGTATCCATTTTCAATATTCTATCATAATTCAACTGAATAGAGCTTAGAGAGATGATTTTTAAAGCCACTTTTATTTTGTAAGGAAATCTTTAACCAACATAGATGGAAATATGCTGAGTTTCTCAAGTCTAAGAAGAGTCTCAGAGGAAGGGAAAGAAAAAAAGAGAAACTGGGGTATTATTTAAAGGTATGTGGGGGGCAGAGCCATATTTTGATTACTTTGATGCAGAGGGTATGGCTTTATATTCATTATTTTTAGGAAAAACAATTTTTAAAAAAGTATTTCTTTCTAATGCAAAACAACCCTTCTCCCTGACCTGTCTGTTGTGAAATACAGGATTGCTTCCTATGGCCAGTCATAAACAGATAGATAAATTATATGCAAAGAAATATTTTTCTTCTTCCTAACTCACAAGTATCTAAGGCCAATGAGCTGGTACAGGGTAGAGATCAAGTGACTTTTTTTTATGTTCTCTAAAATGCTAGCAAGGTACTTAAAATGTGGATTATAAGCTCTATTCTGCTTTGAACTCACAGAAAACACTTGCACAAAAAACACTAGCACAAAAAGCCCAGAACACCTTCAGTGTCCTTTCATTCTGAGCTAGTGACATTAGACTTTATGTTTTAAAAGAGAAAATAAAGTGTGGTTTCCAGTGAGAGATTACAGAAGAAATTGAAAACAGAGAGATTATTTTACTTCAGGGAAAAAAGCAATAACTAAAGTAAAAGTAAAATAAAATAAGACATTTCAGTGAAATCAGTCCAAATCTTGTTTAATATTAATGGAGATTTAAAATCAATTAGGGAGAAATGAATGCTGTTTCTTTTCTTTCTTTCCTTCTTTCTTCCTTTCTTACTTCTTTGCTTCTTTCTTTCCTTCTTTCTTTCTATGTTTCTTTCTAACTTTTTTTCTTTTTTTTTTTTCACAGATGGAGTCTTTTGCCACTAATGCTTTAGATTTTGAAGTCATCATACTCATAGTCATTCATGATATCTGAACAACCAAAACTTTTGCAGTCTTTAGACAGATCATAGTGTTTTCAAAGATGCTCACAAGTTATTAGCATTGGAAGATAAAAGAGTGCTTATTCAAAACAACCTACAATATTGTTTAGTACTCACAATATAAAAGAAATAATAAATCTTTCATGTATCTCAGGTAGAAGTTTTACTGGACATGAATTTTATTTCATTTTATCAGAAAAGCCACTTTACTGAGATGTAAATGACCAATGCTTCTATTTTCTGTTCCTAGTAGTACACATTCTTTTCATGTGCTTTCAGAAAAAGAAATGTTTAGGGGGAAGGCACAACCTGCTTATTGGCTGTCTTATGTACAGTAGTTTTAGTATCATGGATGACACTGATTTATATTATCTTAAGGAGCAACTACTCAAGCATTTATAACAAGAACAAGCAACAGAAGAAAGAATACAACAGCAGATCTAATCCTTTTTCCATAATTAGCATATTCTTGCGTTCCAGCAGAAGAAAGGAAAGTCATTAAGCATTAAGGTATTTTTGAAATCTTCTAGTGAT
Organism: Nothura maculosa; assembly: GCA_032353885.1. Lineage (NCBI taxonomy): Eukaryota > Metazoa > Chordata > Aves > Tinamiformes > Tinamidae > Nothura > Nothura maculosa. The sequence continues at coordinate 483,047 of JAUBOD010001115.1, read as the reverse complement.
GAAGAATATTGGAAGAGGAAAAAGAAGTTATGAGCAATGCAAGCAACAGTGAAATATTGTAAATTGTTAGTGACTGTTGTGTTCAAAAATTGCTGAAAGAATTGAAAAAAGAAATGGTTATTGTGAAGGAAGCTGACCAGATACGACAACTAAAAGCAGGGAAAGGTTCCAAATAATACTAACAGGAGTACTGATAATGAACTCCTATTAAAAAAAAATCTTCTAATACATTTTATATAGGTAGACTGTCTTACCAAGAAGTTCTGCAACAACAAAATACTACAAGCAGTTAGTAGACTGATTAATCAGAGTTAGAATATTTTCTCTGTTCCTTTTATAAAACAGCGGCTTTTATAATACAGCTGTGCTGGAATGAATTACATGCAACCGAATGCTCTGCTGTGCATTTTTCTTGTAGCTTTGGACATATTTTATGACTACTCTTGAGCAAAAGGTCATTTATGAAGTAGATATCTTTGAAGCAAAAATTTGCAGCCAGAGGTGTGTGGGCAACATGTTGCCAGTGGGACTATCTAGTTTTGTTGCTCCTTTGAGAAATGAAAACAATTTGAACCAAGGCTAATAAGGAAGACAATCTTATCATCGGTCCCATGTCTAATGTATAATAGTAAATTTGAAGTAAATTTGAAATTATTATAGCTAACAGAGAAGAGTATCTAACATAAATTTCCTTTCCAGTGTCCATGTCTGTCTCTTTCATTAGTAATCTTGTCTCTTGAATTCTCTGTCACTGTAGAACAAATACTCCAGCCTTTCACTATCATGTGATCCTAATAGCAAGGAAAACATATTTATAATAAAGCATTTCCTAATTATGCAGAGGGTCAATTTCACATGAATTGACTCTCTAGTTATGAATACTCTGTTCAAGTGATAGACATTCATAAACTTTTTTTATATATAGTAGAAACTGCAGGTAATATATTATTTACATTTGATGAAATAAAAAAAGTCCTTTTATTTTTATTTCTTTTTTTTTTCTTTAAAAACACTAAAAGTACATAATTAATGTTTAGTATGAATCATCAGGTCTCATGTTTTAAAATAAAAGCTATGTAAAAGAAATGAAGTGTAAAAAAAATGAAGTATTAACTACTGCGTTCTGGGCAAATTTGTGTTCCTGAAACACAAATTTCCCAAAGAAAACCTAATAAATATGGCAGCAGTTCTGAAATTTGGTACATATCAATTCTACAGACTTCTGGAAGGCAAATATAGCACAGCTGAATATAATTTTGCAGCTGAATCTGTCAGGGAGGGAAGTTAAGCAGGATTCTACAAAAACTAAACCAAATAAATTAATGGCTTGAGGCTAAAGCTGCATGTGGCCCATAAAGTAGTCTTTATGAAGGCTACTAAAATGATAAACATAGCTTACCAATGTAGGAACACAGAATTAGTAACACACATCACTTGGAGGAAAGTTTCTTACATGAATAGTACAATGGAAAAAATAGAGCCAAAATTGGTTATTTTTGTTTTGCTTGCATTTCATGACTTCAGGTCATGAAATTTTTGGACCTACTATTTTCTTATATAATTTTGGCCATAACTTTCTACAAGTAGATTTAATTGTGAAGATTATAGATGCTTTCAAAGCAGAAAGAAAAATAACTTTCCTATTGCTTTCTGAAGTAATTGTACTGTGCTGCATAAACATCACTAAGAGACATCATCATAGAGAGTAGAAAGTTATTCGCAATGACAAATTATTTGATTTACTAAATTATTGATTTACTATTACTAAAACAATTACTAAAACAATTTCCAAAGACAATTTGCAATGGACAATGTAAGAGCTTCCTAATAAACTAATTACGCTGTATATTGAATAATCATATTATCTTTTGACTAAATAAGAGCATTAAGGACCTGTTTCCACCTGTAAGATAAACAGAAAAGAAATTCTTACTTTCTTGACCCTGAGTGTCTACGTACTTAGACAAAGAAGCCAGAGAAATACTCCCTTGTTCATAACTATCCCAGAGATAAAGAATTTTTTAACAGATGCAAAGATCTCATGAATAGAGCAATATTCAGTGCGAAAGAGACAAGAAGTCTCACCTTAAATATAAAATTAGTGAAAGAATTTCTGCAATTGAGAGGAACATGATAGTTATGATACAATAACAAGTTAAAAGCTATGAGTTAACTGGTGATTGACTGTTGCTATAAGGCAGATTTTCTCCATTCTCTTCACTGTGGATATTATCTGTGGATATATATTATCTGTGGATAATTTAGCTCATATTTCAGAATTAGGCTACAGGTCATTTCTTTTAAAATTTTAAGCATATCATTTTCTATTCAGGAAGTCAAAATGAGACTATTATGCCTCCCTCTAGCCTGAAATTTATGCAGTTTCCAAAAACAGAAAATGCAAAGAATTTTAATGGCTGAAGTAGGTTCTCACAAACAGAACCTCATCCTTAAGAGAAATGATGCTACTTTGTAAGTAAATCCTTTTAATAGAAAATAGCTAATACATGTTCTCCCTGGTCAGCTCTACTTCTTTGAAGGGATCAACCACTTAAGAGGTATAACTGAAATAAATAAAATAAATAACAAAGCATGAGATGTGGCAGATTCTGTCTGTCTGCATCTGCAATAGGAAAGTGAAGTTTATCTGGGCCATTCTAAGGTTCTGAGGTTAACTGGTATGATCTGGATAGATCTACATTCTTATATAATCTTAAACTTCAGAACAAAGTGAAGGTTATGTACAAAACATATTGATGCACACAGAAGACACTCTGATTGTCTAAATGAGCAGGGTAAAATGCAGGTTTGCAGAAGACTTGGGTTTTTTTTAGTTAAGCTGTCAATATTTTACAGATATAGTCTTGGAATTATAGGTAAAGAGCAGCTCTTCAAGAAGACAGTTATATATGGAAATTTTATTTTCTCTGAAATGTATAATCTCTTCCTCCTCTCACTGGATTTATAAACTAGAAAACATTAGGAGGCTAAACAAAGTTATCATACTTTTAGCTATTACAGCTTTCATGTTATGCACATAGCTATACAGCATGAAGAACTCAGGTACTTCATAGCACAACAGGAGAGAAGGTGTACTAGGGACTTTCTTCTGAAATTTTATAATTGTCATGAATTTTTGTGGCATTAAGGTAGATCTTAGCAACTCCTGTCATGAACTTGAATCTTACTGTATAATTGTAAAAACTAGCACTTTTCCTGGAAATAGTGGATATAAATCCTCCTGTGTGCTCTTTTTCACTTCTTCATTAATGTTGAAACCACAAAGAGAGCAATTCCTAGAAATATCAAAGAAAATTGCCCATTAAGGGAGAGTACTATATCCCATGTGACCATCAGCACTAGAACCAACACCATGAAGAAGCTTGTTTAGATGAGATACAGTGAAAACAGAGAATGAACTTGGAATATTCAACTTTAATTATCAAAAAAGACCTAAGAAAGATTATCCCAAGAGTGCTTCTTTTTTGGGGGGGGGGAGTAGAGAGAGAAGGAGCTAAAATATTCTATTATCTTTCTTATCTGTGGCTGCTTTATATCAGCAGGCAGAGTAGGCAATGAAATATTCAGGGTTGAGACTGAGGTCCCTCTTTCTATGGTGACTGAGTTGATTTTGGCAAAATTTACACCAGATGATATTCATTACTTAATGATAATAGCACCTTCAAAGCCCATCTGAGGTCATAATCTTACTGAGTAAGATACCACTCAGACAAGTTATGAGAGTCTGCAATTGAATTTCTCACTAGAAAAAAAAAAGAGCCTGGAGGCAGATATGTTTTCTTATTGCAGTGGAGATGGCAGTGTTGACTGACAGCTATTGCAGAACAAAGTTAACAGATGTTTTCTGTGTTTTTTTTTCTTTTTTTTTTTTGCCTCTCATTGCTACTTGAGAAGAAAATATATCAAGATAAGACTGTATCCAAACAAGAGTGCTGTTTAATAGTTTTTATTGTCAAGCAGAGTTCAAAAAACCCTTCTGCAGAGAAGGCAATGGAAAATAACTTCATAACATATGAGAAGGGGTGGCTGTTTCTTCCCATGACTGTAAATGTTCTCAGGTGCTTTATATCATATTGATCAGATGCAGATTTAGTACATATCTTGCAGACTGAGCTGTATCACAGAAGTATTATTTGTAAATGCTCAGAGACTAATGCTCTGTGTTGAGATATTATCAAAAAGTCGAATCAAGATCTAATCAACTGGACTTGTGTTTTTAATATTCTTTAGAGAGGATAAAACATGGGTTATATTTGTTTGTTTTTGCAGGAATAGACCTGTTGAAAGAGAATGAGGGAGAACTGATTTTGTCATAGACTCATCTGACACTTGCCCAAAGAGACTCTTTCCTCCTTTTCTGTTAAGGAGAAGAACTAAATCTTTCTTGAGATAACAACCTCACATTTAAGCTTTTAGAGTTCAGAACTTGCATAGTCCTTGAGCCTGTGGGAACTGAGGATCTGAGGTCCTGTGATGAGAACGACTGCCTAGTCACATTGTTATAATCTATCATACAACATGGATAAGTGCCCCCATCTCAGGTTGTACAGCAGGATAGAAGCAACAATACCATGGAATAGTATATTCCTCCCTAATCTAGTGGAAGAACTACAAGGAAGACCATTGCCTGTCTTCCTATGTTGTGGGGAACATGTACAATATCCCATTGCTTGTATCACAGTATCCATCATAGCCTGCCTCACACAAGAGAGAACAAAAGATTTGCAGTGTTAATGCATGAAATGTGTCTACCACAGTGGGAGAGCATGAATTAAAAAGAAAATTACAGTATCTTGTCAGTCTACATCTATGTAGTAGCAACACCTCGATATGGTGGACTGAATGACCTTGTCTATCTGAAGGTGGTGTGATGCTGTTTTCTTCTGCATTTTTTTGCATCAGGATAGTGGTATTAAGTTCAAGTCTTTCCAATCAATAGATCATTACAACCACTTCAGTTAGCAGTAAAGCACAAGGCAAATGCTGTGGAACTGATGGATTTAATAGGACTAAAGCCGTGTACAAGGACATAGTTTATATGACAGATGACTTTAATTTTCTTCATAGTCACAAAAAAATAAAACAAAGCTCTAATTCTTAATCAAATAATTAGTCATGCATTTTATAAACAGTGCTGAAATGCAGTATAAATGTGTTATAGAACAGCTACCTCTAATCCTCTGCCATGTTGTGTAAGGTTTCATTGTTCAGTTTCAAACAATGCTCAGCTTCCTGCTTTCTTAGGGACAATTCACTGCAGAAGGGTGTGCAGAGAAGTAAAAACCACATGTGACAAAATTATGAGAAATCAAATGATGTTGGTTTATTCATGACACCCAGCACATCCTGTGGTGCTATTCAGCTGCAGATTTATTGTTTGAGATTAATTTGTAACTGAATGAAAAATCTGCTGTCTCACACTTAAGATATGCAATTGAGGTCACCTTGGTGAGGAGCTCAAAAAGTTTCACAGAAATAGATATAAATAAATACAAAATAGTTTGCTGGATTCGTACATCACCAAAATGATATACAAAGTAGAAGGTTAAAATTCCTTGACTCTGTGATCAGATCTGTGATGGCTTTTTCTTATAGAACCTATACTGGTTACATTATGCCGGGTGATGGGGAGAAGAATCGTTTAGGCAACTTGGGATGAGTTGTGCTAAGGGACTCTTCTCTGTTGGAATTGAACTATGGCCATTTCTTCTACTAAAGAGAACAGTAAAAGCCATGAGCCTTATATATGTTTGTGTTCAGTATCTTCCTATTCTCCGAAGAATTTTTTAAAATATATATTCTGTTTTTGTAAAGAACTCTTAAATAACCAAGGGAACTACGTATGGAATTCTAAAATCCTCTGGGTGCTTTTGAAACTAGGTTTTCTCACAATGTGATACTGTCATTGAATGATACCAAATTAAAGGATGTAACATATTAAAATAAAAGACAGATTTTGATACATAGCATTTTAATCACAGAATGGTTAAGGTTGGAAGGGACTTCTAGAGATCATCTAGTCCAACCTTCCTGCTCGAGCAGGCACAGCTAGAGTATATGGCACAGAGTGGCATCTAGGCAAGTTTTGAAGATCTTCAGAGAAGGAAACTCCATAACCTCCCTGGGCAGCCTGTTCCAGGGCTCTGTCACCATCACAGAAAAAAGTTCCTCCTCACATGGAGATGGAACTTCCTGTGTTGCAGTTTACACCCATTACCCCTTGTTCTGTCACTGGCCACCAATGAGAAGAGCTTGTCCCCTTCCTCCCTACATTCTCCCTTCATGAATTTATACATGTTAATCAGATCCCCTCTCAGCCTTCTCTTCTACAAGCTGAACAAGCCCAACTCACTCAGTCTCTCCTCATATGAGAAATGTTCCAGTCCCTTAATCATCTTTGTAGCTCTGTGCTGGACCCTCTCTAGAGACTCCATGCCCCTTGAGGGAGCCCAGAACTACACCCAATACTCCAAGTGTGGCCTCATCAGGATCCCCTCCCTCCACCTGCTGACAACACTCCTTCTGGTGCAGGCCAGAATCCCATTGGTCTTCTGGGCCACAAGGGCACACTGCTGACTCATGGTGCTTTTAACTTGGTGTCAATCAGGACTCCCAAGTGCCTCTCTGTGGAGCTGCTCTCCAGCAGGTCAAACCCTAATCTGTACTGATGCCTGGGGTTATTCCTTCCTAGGTTCAGAATCCTACACTTGTCCTTATTGATCTCATGATGTTCGTCTCTCTCCAGCCTGTCCAGGTCCCTCTGAAGGGCAGCACAGCCCTCTGCAGTGTCGGCCACTCCACTCAGCTTGGTATCATCCGCAAACTTGCTCAGGGTGCACTCTGCCCTTGTCCAAGTCATTGATGAACAGGTTGAACAGCCCTAGGCCCAGCACTGACCCCTGGGGGACACCACTGGCTACAGGCCTCCAGCTGGACTTGTCCCCATTTATTACCACCCTCTGAGCTCTGCCATCCAGCCAGTTCTTGATCCACCTCAGTGTGCGCTCATCCAGACCACACTTCTGGAGCTTCCATATGAGGACATCATGGGAGAGGGTGTTGAATACCTTGTAGAAGTCAAGACAGACAACATCCATGGCTCTCCTCTCATCCAGCTGGCCAGTCATCCTATCATAGAATGCTATTAGTTTCATCAGACGTGACTTCCTCCTGGTGAATCCATGCTGACTACTCCTGATCACCTCCTTCATATACCTAGAGATGCTTTCTAGGTACTCCATCACCTTACCAGGGACAGAGGTGAGGCTGACAGGCCTGTAGTTTCCTGGTTCCTCCCGCTTGCCCTTTTTGAAGACTAGAGTGATGTTGGCTCTCTTTCTTTAAGGTTTATATTTCTGGGCTTTTGTCAAGTGATCAAAGTAATTTGTTCTCTGAGCATATTAGAAAGGATATCTCTCTAAATGGTATCTTTGTCAAATGAGAAATCTAGCAAATTGTTCTTTAAAAATATGTTGACCTTCAAATAACTTACAGGATCATGACCTACAGGGACAAAAACAGTTATCTAGAAGCAGACACTAATGAACAATTTCTTACTAATCACCTTTAATGGAATCTAAGAATTAAATGGAGACTAAAATTCTCCATAGGCCTCAGCATTACCACTGTAATTAGTGGGATCTTTTGTCTTGGCGGTCCTTGTGTCACTTCTTAAACGCACAATTGATCTGAGCATAATTGGTCAGGTCAATTGTGAGTAAGAGAGTCTTAAGAGAAAATAAATACTTGCCCGTTCTGACGCTTCCCTAAGGATCTACCTATGGGCGCTGTTTGAGATAGGATTGCAGCAGTGTCTGGACACCTGGACAGCTGGATTGATATATCTATCAATAAGCAATGTCCAGAATGCTGTTGTTAATACAATGATTTAACATAGTGAATAGTTTTGGCTTTGATAACATTTAACTTCATTAGATTGTAAAGTTAAGAGTTTATGATCTCCATGCGTAGGTTTGCTGAGTTATTATATTATTATATTTGGCTTACTGAGCTATCACGTTATATCCTTATCATAAGTATCATCAGCTTGAGCAATGGTCCTGGAACTGCAACTTGTTATATATTCTTATTACTTCTTATTAATTTTCTGTTCTAACAGTTTGATGTCTTTATTGTGTACACTCCCGCACCTTTATATGCTGATCTTGATAAAACAAAACACCATTCATAAGTTTAAATGCTTCTCAAAACAGAATAAAGTCAGATAATCTACATGAAGAATGCTGATAGAAACTTCAGCATTGTGCTGACAAGAGTGGAAAGTACTGAAATATGCATATGAAAAATCTTTGTGTGACTGATGTAAGGGGAAAAAAAGAATAATTTAATATGACCAGTGTCCCTTTTTGATAGAAAGAAAGAAGGAGAGAAAGAGAGAAGGAGAGGGGCAGGGAGGCAGGCAGGCAGGGAGGAAGGAATGAAGGGAGGAAGGAAGGGAGAAAGGGAGGGAGGAAGGAAGGAAGGGAATCAGCTTAAGGATGTTCATCAAGTGTTCTCTGACTTTACCAGGCAGAACTCTCACATTTACCAATGTCCTACACACACAGGGAGACCTTCCCGAGAAGGAAAACAATTCAGGCTGTGCTTAAAGAGCACATTCCTATGAGTATTTCCAAAATTAAGAAAGAATCCTGATAAAAAATGGGTTGTTGCAGCTGAGGGTTATGTGTTTTCATGGTACTTGGAGGAGACCACCACTCCATTTTCTGTCTCCCCTTATAAATGTGCAGCCACCCACAAACCTGCAATCCCTCTGCTTACACTTACTATAGATCTGTTTATACTGTACCAGAACATGTCCCACAGGCAACATAAACTACTGGACTAAAAAAAGTTTTGCTGTTAACATTTTCAGTTACTTCCTCAGAATTTTCTGTACAAACATTGATAATTATGTAACTTGTTGACATTTTAAAACATTGAAAGCTGGCATTTTTGCTCCCCTGTTAGTAAGCTTGACTTGGCGGGTCGTTATAGATATTATATTGATTCTTATGTAACATATATCCAGTCTACTATAAATCAGGCCCTGGAAAATTTCTTTTGTTGGTCACAAAGATCCACTGTGTAGTCAAATTTTTTATGCAGTATCTAAGCAGTTCAAATTGACATTAGGGAATCACAGAATCACAGAATCTTCAAGGTTGGAAGGGACCTCTAGAGATCATCCAGTCCAACTCTCCCACCCAAGCAGGGACACCTATGGCACGTGGCACAGGGTGGCATCCAGGAGGGTTTTGAAGACCTCCAGAGAAGGAGACTCCACAACCTCCCTGGGCAGCCTGT
>JAUBOD010001115.1:456292-473620 GCA_032353885.1 Nothura maculosa | reverse complement strand
TTATTGAACCTCATGAGGTTCCTCTCTGCCCAACTCTCCAGCCTGTCCAGATCCCTCTGGATGGCAGCACATCCCTCCGGAGTGTCGGCCACTCCACCCAGCTTGGTGTCGTCAACTTGGGAAAGTTGACTTCTTTGTACTAATTAATCAGCATAACCATCAGATTGATCGAATCTTCAGATGATTTGTTATCTTGCTCTTGTTTCCCCTTTTTGATGTAAAATTCAAACGGAAAATCAAGTTTATTTTATTATTTTACCCATTATATGATGATGTCAAATAAACAGCAGGAGAACCTCAGCATACCCTTAGGTATTTGCAGCATAGACTCTGAATTCAGCTGAGCAGACAATTAAACTGAAGTTAGAAAATATTCTAAAAATAAATACGAAAGTCTCTTTTTTTTTAATTTTTTTTTGTTGTTACCCCCGCAACTGGTGTTATGCTGGGACTATACTAATGTCAGGAATTTCAGAACTTCTTTAACTTACACTTTAAAATAACTTTTCTTTAAATTCCCCTAATTTCTGTTCTTTGCATGATTCTTGATAGAAAAACATTGATAGTTTCCCAAGTGGACTGTTTGACAATGGGTTGATAGCTTTGTTTATAGATTTAAATTAAAAAGGCAGAGAATTTCTGTTCAGGATTCATTTATGTTAATCTCAGTACTGAAAACAACTAAATTTACATTCTTTCATTATGTGGTTTACAATGAAACTGGAAGATCTGTGTACTGTGATTTAATCCAGAGGAACTGAGGTATCTACATATAATGTGGACATAAATTCACATTTTTATATATATGTATGCATACCCATACACTGAAGGAATGCCATATTAAAGCACAATAGCCCCTTTTTTAGTAGAAATTGAAATCTCTGTATGAAGATTATTAAAAAGTAATTAAGAATCAAACATTTCTTAAAAGCAAATCTGAAAGAAAACAATTTTCCCATCATTTGAAGCACTATCTAATTCAAAGTTAGGATGTTTACCTCATTTAACTGTGCAAAGCAGAATTGTCATGGTGCTGTGTGTACATTTCCCTGAGGTGGCTGCTAGCACAGGGCAGCTTTCCTCACACTAAGAAATGCAGCCTTCCGTAATGTTATCTTGAGAGTCCTCTCTATAGAAATATGGGGAAAGCTGACATGACACTGCAGAGAGATTTATCTGATTATTTTTATTAAATTACAATTGCAGACAAAACCAAACAGTTGTTTGGACTGAAGAATTTATAGTATTGAGTTAAAAATGATGAGAGTTCTTTAAGCAGCAGAATAAAATATACCGGATTTGATCATACTGTCATCCATAAAGGGAGTAGGGTATTCTTTAGACCTATCATTTTAATCTAAATTATAGCTACTCAATGGAAATGACTTTAGATTTCTGTGAATCTCACATCTCTTTTTGAAGTATAGTGATGGGAAGCATATTTGGAAGTGACTGATGCCTTGCATTCCTAGGAAATCAATGGAACTAATGGTGGTCAACAGGCAGAAAGGTGAAGGCATTAAATCCTTTCCATTTGTATTATTTTCCTTCCCTTTGAGTATGTCAATAAATATGGATTTTCTCTATACGCAAATATTTATCTAATGAATTTTTACAAAGAGCCCAAATAAAGATATGAGTTTGAGGCAATTTACCCTCAGAGACTACCCAAACAGAACTCATCAGTCTGCCATTGATCCTAAGAGTATATCTAAAAAAGTCATGTGTACTCTCTGTAGGGTATCGAGAAATCTCTATATTCTATGAATTTAAAGGAGATACCTATATCTGAGGCTGGATGCATATTATTGATCTCAAAAAGATTTTTATGTATGTAAGTGAAATGGTTCAACCTGAACCTTGAAATCAGGCAGAGATGATTACTTAGCCATAATTCAAGAAAAATGTACACAATCAATCCTGCTGCCCTTTTTTGATAGATCATTATTATGGCTATCATACTTTTGCTTTTGTTCATTTCCTCATGAGGCACATTGATGAACAGACTACTTTAAAACTCACAGAAAGATAGCATATGAGCCTTTCTGGTATGCACACCTTTTGCTTGATTTGCAGAGATTTCAAGGGTTTGGATTTAATCCATCCAATGTTTGAAATAAATAACCTTTTTGAACTCCAGGAAATGCAGTTCTAAATAACTGAGCACAATTTTAAAGAACAGTGCGAAAGAATAAATATGGATTGTATTGACAAGATTAAATCTTCTTTTAGCTGAAACAATAACTTAAGATAACAATAATCTTCAGTGTCAGCTACAACACTGCATCTACTTCAAGCAAAAGAATCTTACAGGAATAGAAAAGAAGAAAACTTGGAAAACCTCTCCTAAAGCTAAGCCTTTTGCCCAGGGATGAAGAAGAACTAGTAGGGCAGTATGAATATATGGTGTAGTACCTTGTAAAAGCTGGAAATGGGTATCAGATTGCGTTGGAGAGGGACAGAAGGAGCTACAGTCTCATCAACAGGAAAAATCATCAGATTATGAGAGTAGAGACCATTTTCAGCTTGTGGTAAAATGTCATTTTTTTGATTTGCTTTGGATGCGTCCTTTTAGTTAAACAGCAAAGACAAATAAATGTTTTGTAGCCTGAAACTGGCAGTTGGTACTTGCACAATGCTGCTCCATTTGTCTTTAGACTGAGTGAACTCTGAACTGTAATACAGGTGTCTAAAACAGCATTTTTCTTAAATATTCTTCCATTTGCAGTGGAATTATCAGTTAATGATAATTCAAATCTTTTTTTTAATAATATTTTGGTCCAAAAATGTGAAAGCCAAGCAAATATTTCCTATATTTCTTATATTATTCTAGTATGAATAATCTATTAAAGTTATTGAGAATATTTGCTATTGTATCATGTTAGAGTGCCAGAGCATTTGAGATACATTTTGTGAACCTGGGTCTTATATTTCGTGAAAAAGATAAGGAATTTGAGTTCTGTTAAAAGATATCAACCATAGTTATTGCATAAGAATATCTAACCACTTGAAAACATCTGGTGAAGTACCGTCAATGCAGCTGTGCTTTTGTGATGCATTATGATAATGTACCATTCGAACAACTGCATTTCTTTGGAGAAGTGGGGAAAATTTGAGAATTTATCTATGCCATAAGATTTTTTTTTGATGGGAAATAACATTCCTAAGGATGTTGTAGACCTGCAGTGTTACATCCATGTGAAAGGAAAATTGATTTGTAAAGACAAACTTCTTTCGATGTCTTATTCAGCCACGCAGCAAAAATTCAGAGAGAAAAGTGAGTTCTCCTTTAACATAAAAGTAACATATAGGACATGGAAAACTGGCTGAAAATTGGCTTTTTTTTTTTCCTGAAAAAAATGTTGAGATTTAAAATACATTTGCATTTCACTATCTGAATAAACCAATGGTAATGAATAATAGAAAGAAGCTGAGGGAGGATAACCTCCTCTATGTAAATAGAAATTTTCTGCCTGGACAAGGGAGCAACTTAAGTAAATACAAGGATTAACTAATGCAGGAAACAGCAGTCACCATGATTTTTTTATGGCCTGGATGTTCACATTGCTGTGAAAATTTAATTATTTAAACAACACAGTATGGCTACTCTGTCTTATGCTACACTAGTCAATAGTTGGATGGAGAGAATAGTAACTCTTAGGTACTGGTTACTGAGAAGTCTGAGTTTGAATCAATAGCTATGAAGAGCCTTTAAGATAAATGATATGGACGGAAAACCAAGAAAGAGCTTGTGAGAAATCTGTTTTCCTTTTAGTGGCTATTACAGGAATGACCACTCATTAATAAAGCTATGATAGTCATTTAGTGTCACTTTTCCATATGAATTTTGCTGGAGACGATATCTTTTATATTCTTACACTCTTCTAAGACACAGAAAGATGAAGAGTTGAAAATTTTGTTCTGATGCTGTGACAAGCAACTTGTGTTATATTTGAAGGAAAGATCCAACTTCCTGTGGTGTGATTGTTATGGCTCAGTATTTTGTCACTACATTTTTGGGCTGTCAAATTTTCTGACTGTAAAGTGTATTCCTATAAAATTCTCAGTTTCTACAAACAGGTATTTCCTTATTAAACATGAATAAAATATTTCCTTGGTCTTCTCTTATCTACTGGGAACATATGCAAATTACATTCATGATAGTTTTTCACTAATTAGTGTGAGGAACTTCCAAGATAATAAAAGAGACAAAGAGATTAAAAATTTCTTCTAACAGAGGTCAATAAATGACAGAAAAGGAGATATTGTGATCTGCAATTTTCTATTCTATTTACAACATATTAATAATATAGTCAATCATTGTTTGACGGTTAGATTGCATAGTGATAATTATCTTAGAATACATATATAGCATTATGAGAAATTCCATCTGGTAATTTATGCTAGCATATAGAAAAAATATACTCCCATTATAGGAAGTATTGTTAGCATTCTCATCTTCATGCCAGAAATCATTTAACAGTACAGCTGTTCAGAAATCCCTTTTACTCTGTGGTAAATCTAGTAAGTCATCATTTCCTTTAGACTCAAAATAAAACAAACTGAAATATCAATCTTTTGGTTGATTTAAAATGCATCTAAATGCATTTCTGGAACTGTTGCATTTTTTTATCAAAGTGCAGCATTTCACTAAAATTCTTGATATTTTCATATTTTATATAATTTTTACATTTGTACTGAAAGATAGAATAGTCAGTACATATTTCCCAATCAATTTTTGGTTTTTGGCAGTCTCTTACCATATTTAATTGTCGAGAGGAGAGGAGAAAGAACTGCAGCTGAATCATTTTGACTAGCTAGTGCATTTAAGAAGCATGAGTAGATTTTGATGTATAGTGCATAGGGGAACCCCTGCTTTCCAGTTAGCTGTTGGGATGCTGCCAAAGTAATTTACTCCCTCTGCAGAGTTATTTTAGACACCTTTAGCTTCATATTCAAAACTTCATGGTACACTTTCTCCCTTGCAAATTTTCAAACTAAGCCAGTTAGGAGTAACAGAATATTCTGCTAGTACCGCTAGCAGATAAGTAATAAACAGCACTGTTCACACCAAAGTGCTGTTTCAGAACTGATGTCTAGATATGCCAGGACATTTTAAGTGTTACCTTAAAGTTGTTACATTCACTCTAAAGGTGATAGCCTCAAAGAAAAAAGTATAATTTGGAGTTAAAATGATGAAAAACAAACAGTCCATGCATTGTCCCCTTTTGCAGATATTGTATATGTGAAAATAATATTAACACTTGTTTATCACAACTGGGGAATGAATTATTAATTATTTTAAAGAGTACCTAGAGATAATTTCTCCTTCTCTTTAAATAATTCTCTTCATTTCTCAAAAATAGATTTTAGAATGCTACATAATAATCTGTAGCCATGTCAGAATTTTCATTATATGCTATTTAATTTTAGATAAATTAAAAATAAATATTTTCTAGGTTACATAATTGGAGACAAGACCCTCATTTCGATGAAATAGCAGCACATGTCTCTTTGTGTGTTTATGTTGCTAAACATGTTAGATAAGGCAAGGTTACAAAAACATATGCCATTTGAAGAAGTTAGGATCTGTAGTCTTGTCAGTAGTGGTTCTTTCTGCTTTGTTGGGCTGCATCCAAGAAAGATCTTTAGCATGCTGATCTCCAACCTTCTTATTAACATATTACTTTTGCCAGGCAGCAGACTTATCAGACGTTATCTTCACCTCAATCTTTTGGACTAACTCTTGATATATATCAATTAAAAGGTATAGATTGTGAGTTTGAATATGATCAAAATATCCATGAGAAGACAGAATAAAAATTGGGATTGGGAAAGAGCTTCAAAATTGCAATAGTTTATGTTCTTACAGCTTTTCTGGGGAAAGACACATTCTACCTTCACATACCTACTCAAAATGTGAAAGATTTCAAAGACATGCATTTTAGGCAGCTACAATAAATAGCTAAGACAGAAAATAGGCTCCTGCAAGAGAACCCGAAAGTATACTGACTAAATATCTCAATATATAGATTTATATGATTTTTCTTCCTGGAGAAGATATTTCAGATTACTCCTACTAATATTTCTCTTTTGAGTGACTATTTCTCTCCATTGGGACAGAAAATGAGGAAGATAATTTGATTAGTCTTGTTGTACGCCAGAACCTGAATAATATCTATATATTGATATCCATATATCCAATGCTGTTATAGTATGCCCAGGTATATCACACGGCTCAGGGGTGATGAAAATCGTTATTACTGAGGCCAAGCAGTTAGCAAGGGAGGCAGATGGGAGCTCCTAGGAAACAAGTGACAGCAAGAAACCCAGATGACTCTCTTCACTCTACTCTGCATTGCCCACCTCCCAGTCCAAGAAGAGAACTGTATCAGGGCTGGTAGTTGCCTCACCACTGCTATGACTTCTGTTCTAGCTGGGCTCAGCTTCTGTAGATATTTTTCTGCCCCCTAAGCACTTGGCTAGGTTAATAGGATCCATTTCATTACTTGCAGGAAATATTTTTATGTCATTTGTCATTCTCAACTGACAAAATTATGTTATGTGTTTGTCTTAAAGGGTAATCATGACCAAAAGGATAATTTGCACTCTGGGACCCTAAAATGTGCAGTTCTGGAGATGCACTTTCTCATGCATCTCCGTTAAATTTGCAGGTGACATGACACTGGAGGATACAGAGAATACTCTTGAATGAAGGACAACCATTCAGGTGGACCAAGACAGTCTAGATGAATGGGCTGACAGGAGCCTCATGAAATCCAGCAAACACAAGCCCTGTAGCTCAGATTCTTGCATAGGAACAGATGGGGGCTCTGTTGCTAGGGAGCAGGTCTGCAGAAAAAGACCTGGATATCTTAGTAAATTGTAGGCTAAGCAATGTCCAGCAATGTGCCTTGGTAGTGAGGAAGGTTACCTCATCCAGGGCTGTTTTAATAGGAATATAGTCAGTAGAGGGAAGTGATTGTCTTCATCCATGTGACATTCGCTGGAACACATCTGGAGTACTGCCAGAGTCTAAAGTCCCCAGTGGAAGAACTGTTTGATGAACTTGAGCATGTACATCAAAGGACCACCATCAGAGTACTGGAGAACATAAAGCACAAAGAGAGATTGAGGACTACCTTAATAAGAAGGCAAGAGATGGTACACTGTCCATTCTTGGAGGTTTACAGAACACAAACGGGCAAAGCCCTGCATAACTTGACTGGAATTTAATATTGCCTCTGCAACAGGACATTGGACTAAACTCATCCAGAGGTTCTCTCCAACCTGAATGGATCTGTGATTCAGTAAGTCTGTTATCCTATGTTTTTTTCCTGGAGTTATTTCTTCTATGACAAGTTAGATCACATTATATCTCTCATGAAAAGCCATGAAGAAAGTCACAGTTGTCCAAGTCTGTATTAGCAGATGTCTGGCAGCTTAATCTCCAGATACCTTGTTGTAAACTTAGATTGTGCCTGATGTAAAATATCAGATTTAATTATTTGAAGTTGCAGCAGATATTAGAATAGATCTGATGCTAGTATTGTGAAGAACAGGAAAATTCTCATCATGAACTAGCTATAATTGAGTTGGGTCTATTTAGCTTGGAGAAGAAAAGGCTGACAGGGATCTGATTAACATGTATAAGTTCATGAAGGGAGAATGTAGGGAGGAAGGGGCCAGATCATCTCAGTGGTGATCTCTGTGTGATTCTGTGATCATCCGCACTTCCAGGGTAGTCTTCTTTATTCTTAATTTTACTACTGTGCATTTGTAAAAAGAAGAATCCTTATCCTATTTTGCAATCTTGTTTCATGTTGGAGAGGACAGCATAGGTCAAGAACCTTAAGGATGTCCTGAAAGTGTTGATGAGTACCAGATTCAGGAGTTCTGCTGATCTCTGGGAAGAGGCAGAGAGCTGACTGCTCATTTTAGTTAAGCTGTAAAAACAAACAAGCAAACAAATAAAATGTTTCATCCATAAAGCAACTGGAAATATCAGTGGCATAATCCTCACTTTATGCCCTGCCAGTTTTGATAGATGTACCTTTCTCATTTTCTTTTATAATACATTAATTCACAGTTTATTGCACATAGATGTCACCAGCTGTGCACGGTTTATTTGGTGAGGCTTTTTTGAGAGGGAGGGAGATAAAAATATCATTGGTAACTTAAGGCAGAATGTAAAATATCTTGTTTAATATGGTAGCTGATGAAAGATGTATTTGAAATATTAATCTATCTACCAAATATATAACTTTAATCTTAGCAGGCTTGAAAAATAAAATTTAAGAAAAAATAAATAATATTTGCTTCACAAACAAAAGATAATAAATTACTTAAGCTTCTCAAA
Source organism: Nothura maculosa (assembly GCA_032353885.1). Lineage (NCBI taxonomy): Eukaryota > Metazoa > Chordata > Aves > Tinamiformes > Tinamidae > Nothura > Nothura maculosa. Next base: position 465,261 of record JAUBOD010001115.1, on the reverse strand, counting down.
TAAAATCATTAACATATCAGAACAAATATATATTCTATATGTACTCGTGTATATATGCTGATTTTATGAAAAAATTATTACAATGATGTTATTGCCAATCTTGTTTTGGAATATGCTAAAAAGATATAAAGAACAGCAATTGTTCATACTTAACCAACAGTCAGATTCTAAAATGAAGTGACTTCTAATGGGCTCTATTTTGCAGAATTGCCAGATGTCACCATCATGATTAAATTCATTTGACTAAGCCAGACTAAGCCAGCAATAATAAGAACAGTATTTATCAAGTTCCCCTGCCAAGGCAGTCATAACCTTGGCAAGACCATTAAAATACAATAAATAAACAGTAATAGAAACCTCCAAAAATGTGCTGTTCATAAACAAGACATCTGGAGAGAAGAACATTTGGACGAAGAAGTGCAGATTGTAAAAAGAAGTTGTTTATTCGGCAGTAAGAAGAGAAAGACTTTCTAGAGAATTTTTCCATAAAGACTTGAGCTTAACTTAAATCCACTGTCATCTGGTATCTATTCTATATGGATACAAACTCTAGCAGTGGTTGTATGATACCATCAAGAGACTTCAAGGGAGAGTGCAAGCTCATGTTCCCTTTAGAAAGTTATGGGTATTCAGCTCATTACAAACAGCCTAGCCTAGATATATATATTGCATAGGTTGCTATGTTAACATCACACAGACAGAGATTACATTTTAGCCATCACTTGCCCTAGAAGCACATGTGTAACCCTACCTGAGCCCACAGTGACAGACAAATTCCAATATTGAAGAGCAGTGTTGGAAGAGTCAGTACACTACGCGGAACTCACTCACTAGCATCATTCTTTCAGGTTTATTAGACACGATCTCTTAAAAAATACCAACTTCTGAAAGAGAAATTGTTTCAAAGGGAGGCAAGCTAGGGATCAGTAGGGATAATACAAAGCTTACTCTGATAAGACATGATATGACAATTTGTGCAAAAGTACATTCCTAAATTGGCATAGTGCTGACAGTGAAAAGCCAGAACTGGAGCCCAAGTCATGGCCCCAATTTATTTTCTGCTGCAAATGTAACCAGGAGCCTTGAATCCTGACCTTTAATTTCACAGTCCAAAACAATTTTTCAGTCTTGCTTTGTACTTAGAAGTGAAAATATTGATCAGTATAAACATTGCATACATGTTCGTTTTCCTTTCTCTTTATGAGATTGTTCAACTTCATTTTTTTGTGGCCCTTCTCCTTTGCCAAAATATCCTATGAATTTCTTTTCTTGACTTATTTATGCTAATGTTTCTTTTCTCCATATGGACTTTCCCTGCTGCTCCAAATCCATTTCTATTTACTTTTCTATTTGTTCTCAACTTGGAACAACAATTTTAAGACGTTCAGAAATGCAGACAATCTAAATGAGCCAAAATAGGAAGGATCACATTAGTAGATATATTCATTTTAAAAAAGAGAAAGTTTTATTGTGATTGTTATTTGATGTTATTAATTAACATCAATAATTGTTACCTTGTATTGTTATCTTGTATTGTTACCTTGTCACCCTGAAATAATTAAAAGAAAAATGCACTTTATGCTTTTTCTAATCCTTTCAGTTTCTATATTACATCAAGATAGGCTTCACAGTGAGCTCTGATAACTTTCATTTCATACTTTGTAATAACTAATCTCTACTGCTAGATTGTGTTTCACATCATGCCAGCAGCAGTCTTAAAATCTCTTGGGAAATGTTTTGCGCATTAGGAGGACAGCAGATGGCACTATAGGCACTTTTCCAAAAGCGTGAGATGAGGACAGAAGATGTAATTCAGAAAGTGAAAATTTCACTTCACTGTTGTTTTACAGATGCCAATCAGTCAGTAATGCTTCTTCTATCTACTGTGGTAAAACTCAGCCCCCGCTTCTGAACTTGCAGTCTCAGTAATGCTGAGCCGTTTCCCGAGAACACAAAACCACTAAAAATGAATACTGACGTGAGCTATGGGAGGTTATTTAGGTCATTTAAATATCCATAGTTTTCAGGTGAACACGAGCTCTTTCAAATAAGATGCATTTGATACTTTTAAACAAAATGAGACTATGCGTGGGTATGTATGTGTGAGTGTCTCTCAGTAGAGTCCATTAATTTTCATGTTTTTCTGTCTTTGACAGATTTTGAGTGAAAAACATTTGAAAAGAACGATCTTTCAATTGATCTTTCCTTCCAATATGATCACTGATGTATTGATCATGTTCCTATTCCCTGGTAAGCTACCCACCATGAACAGACTGTAACTCTTGGTTACTGCTGCAAGGCTGACCACCACACCATCACATGCTGCACTGCCACCTCCATCAGTGTCATTGATGTTTCAGGACAAAGAAGAAAGTGTTTTTCATCTTGAAAGTAGATATCTAGTGAAAGACACTACATGAAATGGAAAAGCATTCTGCCTTAATAAGGCATTTCATGGTGCAAAATTTTCTTTCTATGGAGAAAATGTAAAAGGAGGTATGACACATCTTTTTCCATGTCATTTCAGAACTGTCCTGTCCAAACCAACCCTACTCCAGTTTCTTTGAAATCACTTGATAAATATCAAGATTAGAATATCTAAAAGGCTGTTCTTAATGCTCCTTTCACCTTCCTCTATTTTCAGTCTTCTTGAATCCTCCTTTAAAGATATATGAAAAAATGCAAATTATTTCTGTATAATTTTTTTTTAAAATAGTCTTGCGATGAATTCACATACAGGGATTCTCATATCATAGCAGAGTTACTGCAGCTCCCTTTCTCTAGCAAAAGGGAATTTTGTACCATCAAGTGTATTCAAAGTATTTGAGGAAATTGTAGTGCTCTCTTTTAAGCTCTCCGTTTGTACTGTATTTTTTTCCTGAAAAGTATGTTACAAACAAACAACCCTTGAAGGAGGGATGGGAGCCATAATTCCATAATTTAGTTTTCTTCTTTTTTTTAAAAAAAAAAAGCAGTGAAAACTGAAGAAAATGTGACATAGTTATGGGAGGGGGAAGGGATATATGGGGGGGATATATGGGTAGTAGCAAAAAAAAGTCCATTAGCCTATCAATACTTTGCATAATGATTAATGATGTGTATTTGTTACTTACAAGCTTAAGCTTCTCTTTGCAGAACCCACCTTGTAAAAGCCACATGAGCCTTAATTAGATTGAGCAGTCACGGTGTTCAATCAACTAATCAGCAGTCTAGCAAGTAGCTAATGATTCTTCACGGTCATCTACCTAGAGAAAGCACTTGTAAATGAACAAGGTGCATTTTTGCACTCTTATTTGATCTTAATCTGAGTTGCATTCAGCTTGTGCACACAACAGTACAAAATGTCCACTTTGAAAAGTCACAAATAGAAATGTTGCAACCATGGTGCTGATTCAGCACAGCTGTGTCATCTTCAGGAAAAATAACAAGATGACTCTGGCTTGAGCCTGAGTTTGATAGCAAGAGGATGCAGTAGATCCTTCTTTATATACCTTGACTGCCACGGCAAGGGACTTATCTGTCCTGGTGCTTCCCAGTTACACAAAGAGATGCAGGATCAGGCTTGCTGTGTCTAGTAACATTAAAAAAAACCTCACAAAAACAAAAAAAAAACAACCCTCTGCAATAATCAAGAAAGACAAAGATTCTGTGCTTCTAAGAGAACACCTTCTAGTTGCACTGCTTTTATTCAACACTCAATGTATCTCCAGAGAATTTGGTTCTCATCAAAAAGTAATTACCTTTTTTTTTTTTTGGAATGAGAAGTAATTTGCAACTAGAATCACAGAAAGACTGCAGTGAATGGATTTAGACAAAATGCATTTTCCAAACTGCAGGAAGATGCTGACAGTACCAAGCTGGTTCTTCATTCATCCCAGACTCTCTGGGCTGCATACTGAAATGAATCTGGAAACTCATCATGCTTACCCAGTTGTGACTGCTGTGTGGATAGAACAAATTTCAGATTGTGGAAGGATGATCAAAACTGTTTCTTGGCTGTTTACAGCCAGAGTGACATCTATACCCATTTAGGCTTGTGAACAGACTCATTCTGACCTCCTAGGCTGCTCTAAATCATTCCAGGTTGAGACCAACTTGATTTTAGCTGAAAATAATAATGAACAAATGCCAATATAACACTGTGTGGTAAATAATCCGTTCTAGGTATTAGTTTTAAAGTATATACCTTTTCTGGTACTTCCTTTAATGTAGTTTGATTTATTATTCTAGCATCAGTTTATGCCAGTCACAGCATATAAAAGAAGAAAATATAATTGCCATAGGTATGTTTTCAAGTAAAAAAAAAAGAATCTTCCAAAATGTTAATGTCAGATATCCAAATCTTTAAGGTAAGGAAAAGGAATATTTCCAGTCAGCTCATCTAGTTTCAACTTTTTATCTGTAGCCTGGAGGGAACAAGAGATAGCCCATCTAATCCAAACTTCTTCTGTCTGATCAAAATTTCCACTGACACACTGCACACTCCATCATGCCTATGAATATCACCAAGCTCAGACCTAAACCATACCTTGTATGAGGTGGTAACAGTCGCAGTGAGAAATCAACCCTGACAAAAGTCTGAAAAATATCTTTACTCTAGCCAAGAGAAATGATCAGGCAGCACAAGAGGCACTCATCATGCCACTTCCACAAGATCAGCACTGTATAAAATATTGGAAAGAAGCAAAAAGAGCATATATATTTCTATATGCATGTGTATGTATGTATACATATATAGATGTATACACATATACACTACTCACATTCTGTCTTCACTTTTTGGGAAGGTGTAGATTAAAATTAATTGAATAGGACAGTGTGGGTCCATGTGCAATTTTGCTTTGGATGATTTCAGAGAGTAACTATGAACACAGCAAACAGAAGCAATATGATTCCTCATCTTTATATCCAAAAAAGCATACATGCAAAACAGGATGTAATCTTGCCTTAAAAATCTCATGATTACAAATTCTACCTCAAAGTGAGGTTGCTTGGATCCAAACACCAATAAAAGGATCTTGCCTAGATATTTTAAATGACATTTTTTCTCCTTTAAGAGGCTCCTGCATATACTCACAGTTCATTCGCCTGTTGATGAATCTGGATGTAGGAGGAGAAAATTATTGAGGTTAGGTTTCTGACTTCAATTTTCCAAATGCATGTGGTCTGGATGTTGGAGGAGTATTAGTTTTCTGACTTTAATTTTCCAATTGCATGTGGTTTTTTAAATCCCTGGAGTGAAATAAACATGTTGATGGAAGGTATAGATAAAATCTTCATTTTTTTCTCTATTAATTCTAATACTTCTGAATTCAAATAACTATCTCAAATAACTTGTGAAATATTTCTCAAGCAAAAACTACATCAAATGATTTATCAGTTATCTAAACATGTTGAGCGATAGCAGTGATTTATATGTAATACACAAAGAAGCTATTGTCATTCTATGATTCTAACGGATTGAGCCATCGGAGCTGCACTGATGTATGTCTGCCATAAAGTAGACAGCTTTATTACATCAGAGATTCAGTTCTGCAGCTGTGTTTAGAGGCAATTAAACTTAAAATGTGTCTATAACTCTATAACCAAGACCAGCAATTTGTTTACTTCCTTTCTTCCTCTAGCCAGCCAAAGGATTTTTTAAGCCAAATTGCACCTATACTTGATCCTAGCATCTGCCAAATAATACTTGTGGAACTTTCTGCTTGGGAGACATAGAAAACAGTAAATTAACCTTAGAGAACTGGTTCATGAAATGATCATTTCAAAATTACTATTGACTCAGGAATCTGTGATGTGGGGATTTTTTTTTTTATTCATTCTGGAACAACTACCTTGTCCAAAGAGACAGTTGAACCTGCCAAAATTAGGGGCCTGTGCTTTAGTTGCTTGGGATTCTTCTGAGTTTGTGGTGGGATTTTTGTTGTTGTTGGTTTGGGTATTAACTTTTAAGCCCTAGTACCTGCACCAACAACTCTTTAAATCGAACACAAGCTAGGAACATGAGAAAAATATAAAAAGATGTAATGAACTTTCCCTCATACGGATCTTGCTTTAGAAGTATAGCATAAGTTATAGTTTAAATTTAGTTAGGCTAGATTCCTCACTTTTTGATGACATGAATTGCACAGCAGACACCAGGAAAGGAAAAATTCTGTGTTGTCTGAAAAATTCATGCAAATCTAAAGCTGTTCAAATGTCTCTATGTTACAATTTCATTTATTTAAGCTATACATTTATAAATATTCCAGTTCTGATAAGGCATGTCACGAGCCAAAACAAAGAAGTACATCTCTGGTCTAGTATGTCCAGGGAGTTAAGTCTCCCCAGATTAACAGATTTACGTCAAAAGATAATAATCAAGATCGAGGATATATCCTAAAATATGAATTTGATTGCATTTATACTGTCTATAAACATATTTTGGAACATAAGTTTATAGTGGTTCTGGATGACCCTCATGCTATTCTCTGGACTTGGAAATCTAATCAGTAAAAGCTTTTGTTTACCACAGCTCATAAAAGACCTCTTGCAGTGATTATTAAGACAGGAGGGCATCAGAGTGTATGCATGGAAAATCTGGTATAGGTTGGGCAAAAGATGAATTTCTGGTCACGTACCATCTGGCTTATTTGCCACTGAAAGTTAAATGAACTAAAGGGAAAGTAAATGAAGACTATCAATTGGATATCATGTCATTTTGCCCTAGATCAGCAGCTTTAATTCAGTACAAATCAGGCACTTTTTAAAATATATCTCCTCTGCTAGCTCATAACAGTACAGATCAAAAAATAAAGAGACTATTTTGGTCTAATTTCTTCTGGAGGACACTAGAAACATTTAAAAAAAACCCTCATACAAAAAGTAATTGTGATTCTTTTTTGGAAATGGAGGCAATCCCAATAATTAATGAGCCCACTTATCACAATATCTGAAAAGCTAACATGTACTACAAGTAAAATTCAATGGAAGGGGAAAAAAAGAGTTGGAAATGTTAATCTAAAGTGGAATATGTTAAAAGAAATTAATTTAACAAGGAAAAAGAATGTCAAGCTTCTAAAATCAAGAAAGCATGTATAAAATACAAGCATCATTAAAAAAAGAAACAAAGTTGAAAATAAAAAATAAACATTTCAATATATTTAATTTACATAATACATTTCAGTTATATTAAACTAGGCAAGATCTAGGAAAAGGCAGTTGGAATAAATAAAAATATCAAGCCAATTCCACCAGCAACACACAAACAAATCCAGGGAAAGTCATTCTAAAGTGTCTTAAAAATAAATAAATAAATAAAATGGAAAGTAGTTTATGTATTTGAAATCCTAAAAATGGTAAAAATCTAATATTTATAACTTTTATTTATATATAAAAATGGTACTTTTCCTATAGCTATCGAAAGCAAAAAACCTCTACAATGCTTTCTTCTAGTTTCACAGGGAAAAAAAAAAGACAAAAAATAAAATAAACCCCTAACCCTATCTCTAGAAAAAAAATTCTAAAATATTTTCATGAAAATCATTTCTAAATCATTTCTAAAATATTTTCATGAAATTCTAAACATGTTAGACATTGTCTGCTACATTTAAACCATTTCCAAATTATCATATGCACTGTACATTGCATCCAGAAACTATGAGACTGCTTGGAAAACACTATTCTTCAATGTTTAACTTTGATAAGTCTCATAATATTGAAAGTATAAGAAAAAGTCACAATAAATCTTACCAAGGAAGGAGATGATTAATCTACAACTGCATAAATAGGTATTACTGTCTAATATGAATAAAGTCCCTGGCAAATAGACTAAAAGCCAGTTAAAAAAGAGATCTCAAAATGAAGGTAATTATGAATAAATTGAAATATTAAGTATATATGTTCTCCCTGGAATCCTGATGAGACTCTTTCTGATTCCAGAGGTGGTCCATATGTTCAATAAATAAGCATAAAATATATGATTGTAAAAAAAGGCTGATGAAAGAGTAAATGACTGATGAAAGACATCAAATCTTGTGGTCTGAATTGTTTAGTAAATTAAGTAAGTCGCTTCATCAAAATGCTCTTTTATGCATGCAATTAGAACAATATGCATATGGAAAAACAATGCAGCCATATATATAGGATGCAGAACCATCCTCAGAAAGCAGGGATGTTGAAGTGGGTTGGTAGTGAGTAGTGAGGTAACTGCTTTGCGCTTTCATGGTTGGCACTACAAGGAACACCTCGGCATTATTATTTTTGCAGAGGAACAGATGTGACAGAAACAGAAAGGTGAATCATCTACCACAAAATTATTCAGAGTAATTAATGAAAAATATTAGATTTATTTTCTTGATTCTCTTTCTTTTCATAATGGTGGTAATAGATATGCATGATTTTAATAATTTGATAGAGAATGGTAACTTCAGGAAGAGTTGATTAAAGCCAGAAAAAAGGTGCTATTAATATTTTAATATCTGCCACTTTTATTCAAAATGTAATTAGTTTTATAACTTTTCCCAAAACAGTTAAATCAATCCATGGTATTTATAATATTTCAACTCTATATCAAATTAATTTCCACCAAATGCAGCAGAATGAGTATGAGCAATTGTCTGTTTTTCCCACTAACTTTGTCATTAGTGTCAGATTTGCAGAAATTTGTATTTCCCTGTGATATGTGAGAGCTGTGTTGGGACTTCAAAACGCCAAATCCACTGAAGTCACCTGCTCATTTCTCTCCTAACTCTTCAGCAACTTGCTTAGTTGCTCAATGCGATAATGAGATTTAAGTTTAACAAAATGAATCGCTATCTTCTAAAATGGTTTACGAACAGTAACATCAGTCTATAAATCAAATAAAGATACAGAAAATGCAGAATATTACTCAACAATACAAAAAAAAATCCCTTTTAATTATAGAGGCAAAATTCATGGAAGGAAGGAAGGAAGGAAGGGAGGAAGGAAGGAAGGAAGGGAGGAAGGAA